>CAKNYM010052933.1:68228-78835 GCA_932195095.1 Andricus curvator
TGATTTCTTAGAGATGTAGAGATGGAACCTTTTCATTTGATTTCTTACAGATGGAACCTTTTCATTTGATTTCATGGGGGCGGAAGCTTTTCATTTAATTTCTTAGGGATGGAACCTTTTCATTTGATTCGTTCGAGATGGAACCTTTTCATTTGATTTCTTAGAGATGTAGAGATTGAACCTTTTCTTTTGATTTCTTAGAGATGGAACCTTTTCATTTGATTTATTAGAGATGGAACCTTTTCATTTGATTTCTCAGAGATGGAACCTTCTTATTTGTATACGTAGATACACAGTACACTTCAGTCAATCATAGGTATTATAAACATCTCAACAAAATCTACCTACGGTACATCATTTTTATGCATTTGAGGATTCAAAAAATGAGAACAGCTAAATCGCAGCTGATCCTGTTCCCAAAATATCTTCGACTTAAATTTTCAGTTTTGCATGTATATTTAGTACGGTGACAATACACGAAGAATGATCATTAGTTTAACTCAGGAATAGATTAAACACTATCTATATATTTAATAAACAGCATTCGTTTGTCAAGGAGGTTTCTATAGCTTTCTGATGTCTTCACACAAAATATTTTATTTTGTAAAACAATAAATTTCGATAAATTAATCAACTTTTTTTCCAGCATCGTCAGTTTGTTTGAGTGAGAGATTTTTTTATTGTAATGAACAGTGAATCGTTAATGCAACCATAAAGAAAATAGAACAAAGTTGTTTGCACCATGTGGTAAAAAAAATCGTCATTGGAAAGAATAAACCAAATTCTTTCTCTAAAACCAAAAAAGTCGGAAATATTATTAGAAAATTTATAAATGAAGATTTCGAAGTATCTGAATGTGAAAAATCAAGAGCACGTCGTTACTTCAATATTTTTGAAAATTAATTAAATGAAAATTCAACTATTCCAAATTGGGTCGAAAGTTTATGTTTTTCAGTTAAATAATCAACCATTTGAATGAAAATTCATGTATTTTTAATGAAAATTCGTCTTTTTTCGTTAAAAATTGAACTATTTGGTTGAAAATTCATTTAGTTTTTGTTGAAAATTCAGCTTTTTTTGTTGGAACTCTTTATTTTGGTTCAAAATTATTTTTTTAACTGAAGATTAAACAATTTTATTCTTGGTTGAAAAATGTATCTTTTTTATTTGAAAATTCAACTATGTATGGATGAAAATTAGTCTTTCCAGGCAGAATATGATTCTCCTCGTTAGAAAACGGTTGAAAATTTACCCATTTTGTTTAAAAACTTTTTTGTTCGTCGAAAATTATTTTTTATTTATTTGAATATTTAACTATTCCATTTTTTAATTTATGTTTTTTAGTTGAAAATTCATTTCTTTTATTAAAAAAATGTTTTTTGTTGTTGTTGAAAAGTAATTTTGTAAGTATACCATTTTTGGTAAAATACTTAACTATCTTCTTGACAATTCGTTTTTTTTTGTGGTGAAAATTCGTCTTTTTAGTAGAAAATTATTTGTTTGAAAATTCATATTTTTTTCGCAGAAAATTATTCTTTGAAAATTCATCTATTTTGATTAAAAATTCATTTCTTTGGTTAAAAATTTAACTATTTTGTAGAAATTTTTTTTTCTCATTTAAATATTGGTTTTTTAACTGAAAACATTAGTATATACTAAAAATGTCAGTTAAAAAATGTTCCTTTTTTTTAGTTGAAAACTTATCTTTTTAGTAGACCATTATTCTTCTCGTTTGAAAATTTATCTTTTTGGTTCAAAATTAATTTTGTTTTTGTTGAAACTTCTTTTTTTTTTTGGTTCAAAAATATTTTTTTAATTGGAAATTAAGTAACTCCATTTTTGGTTAAAAATTTATCTTTTCAATTAAAAATGCAACTATATATGGTTGGAAATCTATGTATTTTGTTGAAAATTCGTCTTTTTTGGTGGAATCAGAGATGTGGAAAACGATTCAAAATTTACCGATTTTGTTGAAAACACCTTTTTTTTGTTTGAAAATCAATTTTTTTATCTTAATATTTAGCTATTCCATTTTTTAAATTTATCGTTTTTTTAGTTGAAAATTCATTTCTTTTGTTGAAAAAATGTTTCTTTTTTTGCTGAAAATTAATTTTCTTAACTGTACCATTTTTGGTTGAAGATTTAATTATCTTGTGAGAATCATTTTTTTTCGGGGGTTAAAAGTTCGTTTTTTTATTTGAAAATACGTCTCTTTCGTAGAAATTTATTTGTTTGAAAATTTATCTTCTTAGTTGAAAATTCATTTGGTTGAAAATTTTAAGATTTTTTTGAAACTTCGGTTTTTTTGTTGAAAATTATTTTTTTACTGGAAATTTAACTATTCTATTTTTAGTTAAAAATGTATCATTATTGGTTGAAAATTCATGAATTTTGTTGTAAATTCATCTTATTCGGTAGAATATTAATATTTTTGGGTTTATATGCATTTCTTTGGTTGAAAATTCAACTAATTCATTGAAAATTCAATTTTTTATTGGCTAAACAATTATTTTTTTAATAAAAATTTAACTGTTCCATTTTTGGTTGAAAATTGATCTTTTTTAACTGAAAATTAATTTCTTTCATTGCAAATTTAATTTTTATTTTAAAAATTTCACTATGGCATTTTTGGTTGAAAATTTAGTTTCTAGTTGAAAATTTACTATTTTTAGTTGAAAATTGAACTATGTGGTTGAAAATTCATATTTTCTTGTTTATCGTAAAAAAACTTTTTTTTCCAAGTTATTACAAAAATAAAGATTTGTTCCATGCAATGAGTATTATTGTTTGGCCCTCGGCGTTCAGGCATCTTGGATTTTCCTCACTCAACCTAAAATACCTAATTATATATAATTTTCATTTGTTTTATATAATTTTTATATAAAACAAATGAAAAAGATGTCTTTTTTATAAAAACATTCATATTTAAGTTATACAATTTTTCCGCCTGGGAAATGAAGAGTCGTGAAGAACACAAAGGAGAGAGAGAAAATTGTCTGCTGAATGTTGGGTAATTTTCAAGTCAACACAGGTGAAAATTGGATGAAAAAATTGGCAAAATTTCTGAGTTGTACCACGGATAAAAAGTCTATACCTGCGATATTATGTGGAACATATTTCTGAAAAATGAAAAACACTACAAGATGTTTACAAAGATGGCCTTTATGAATTTGAGACAGAAAAGGCGAGGCTGGAGGTGGTCAAGGTTTTTCCAAAATTTGCATGACGATTCTCCCAGAAAAGAATTCATCCACATTAGATTATGATGTTGATGATACAGATCTAGAAATAGATTCAAATTTTCCTATGAAAACAAGAAGTCTACAATCTGAAGGTGGTCTAGGTTTTTCCAAAATTTGCATAACTGATCTCCCAGAAAAGAATTCATCCAAATTAGATTATGATGTTGATGATACAGATTTAGAAACAGATTCAAATTTTCCAATGTAAACAAGAAGTCTACAATCCGAAGGTGGTAGTGCTGTTAAGAAAGGAATGTTTACAAAAGTTCATAGGTTAATGCTGTGGACAGTACCTAAAATAAAAAAAAAAACATTGACTAATTGATGAATTGACTAACATCAACAACATTCCCTTCATGTTTGTTGCAGACTCTAAACTTTTATTTAACGTTAGTGATATGCAAACTATAACATCAATGCATCCCTCTCTTTATTCTTTTGTAACACTTAGAACTCTAAGAGATGGTCAGTATAAAGTAGCAAGTGGTACAATGTACTTGGGACATGCTTTATCATAATAAACCCATTTGTTGAGCAACATAATTAAAATATTACAAACCATGATGGCTTGTGCAGTAAAAGAGCAAACACTTTTTAGACTCCTTTAAGCATTTCTTTATGATATATTATGTTTATGCTATTCTTGAGTTTTAGATTATATTGTGTCATTTTAACTCGAATAATGATCATCTTACAAGCGTGGTCACAGTATTAACTATAATTAAACAACTGAACATATGGTTTGAAGATATTCTGAGAACGGGAACAGCTCTGATTTTGGTATTTACTTTTGTTGAAGCCTAAAAAGCATACAAATGAAGTATTGTAGCCAGATTTTGTTGACATTTTGACCATATCTATGACTGGTTAAAGTGCACTTTGAAAGTCGTAGAGAGGGTCAAATTGACGGTCATTTTGACTCTCAAATGTCTGACACTCTGGAATACTTTTCAAGTGTATCTGACTTTTTAGAGGGTTAGATATAGTATGGTTGATAGCCATAATCCTCTAGATGACTAATCTATGTGTAAAGTCATCATAGATGGTTAGGTCCTGAAGTTGACGAAAAATATCAATAATCGATATATCTCATAAATTTCCGGATTAGTGACAAACTATACTAGCAGCTATTGGCATAAAATTTCTTTCCGTGTGCCAGTATTCCAGTTAGAAGTTCGTAGTACGAGTACGTGCATCGACCACCGAGTAGAAGAGGAGTTCCATTCATAAGCAACTTACGCACTCGCTCTGCGTGAAAATACCTCTTTTTTTCTTTCTTCCTATCAGCAAGGATTCTCTTTTGCAACCTCGACTATTCACTTTCAAGAAATATTCTCACAAATTTTCATTCCTTAATTGAAGCATAGGCTCAAAGAACGTTGTATAAAGGGAGATTTTTGACTGAGTGGAATCTTTGTTCTAACACTTATTTTTTTTGTTTGGAAATTTGTCCACATTAGCGCCCCGGATAGCACAACAAATTCCTTGAAAATGTTCTAAGACTCGCAAAACAAGGATCAGAATATTTCATTGTCAGGCAATATTCCACGGTGAGGTTCAGGAAAGTTTGGAAGATTTGTATAACACAATTGGATGCGCAGTAGTAGTCTGTGGCACCCAAGGCTGCGCAGTAGTGTTTTGGACCCCAGAAAACACCTCTGAACCTATTCGCCATGATTTTTGGGTTTTCATTTGTTTTATGAAACTACTGCACAGCCGTAGATGTCATAAAATGGCTTTCTGGCACTGATATTTGAATTTGAATAATAAATCATAAATTAAACGAGTTTAACACAGGGTTTCTACTAATCGGGATAACCGGGAATTAACCGGAAATCATATTTATAGTTTTGGTGTTTTCTATTGATCTTTATAACAAGAAAAATAAATTTTCATGTTTATTCTTTTCTTAAAAAGTTGTTGTCACGAGATCTCACATACATTTTTGTCGAAAACTTTATTTGTTGCGACACAGCGTGAATATGACTTTTAGTGGCTGTTTTCAGTTTGTTTATATATCAACAAAGATTAACAATTTTCGGCACCATCAGTTTTGTCAATAAAAATTTCAAAATGAGTAATTTTATTTTGTGATAAAATTTATTTCTAAATGTTTCCAAACATTCTTGATAAAAAAGCAAAATTTTCTTTTATACTTTTCACACTTTTGAAGAGATTAGAAAAACGAAATCATGGATAAAAACTTAGATCATCTAGTAACAAAAAAGGTTTCCTGTAATTTGGGTTTTATTTTCAAGGATTAATTTTAAGATTTAAAAATATCTCAAAAAGAATAAAGAATATTTTTAAATATTTTTTTTTATTTTACAGTATTTGTCATAAAACTGAATTATTTCAAAAGATATTTAAAAGTTTTAAGAGGATTCGAAGATAATTTGAATCTTGAGAAGATTTGCATACATTTTAAACAAAATGTAGATTTTTTTTAATTCTTGCAAAAAAATATAGCCGATTTTAAAGTAAAATTTTCTACTTTTCCAAGATCAAAAAAGTTTGGAAAAAATTTGATTAAGTTTCAGAGATATTTAGAAGTTTGAAAAACATTCAAAAATAATTCAAAACTTTGGAAGTTTTTAGAAAATCTAAAAGCAAATTGTAGATTGCTGAAGATTTTGAATCAAAAGTTTGGATGCTTCTAACAAATTCTAAAAGTTTTCAAACAAATTTTAAAAAAAGTTCTCAGTATTTCTGTGTCAATTTTAATGATTTATTATTTTTTTAAATTAAATTTAAAAGAATATTCAAAAACCTTTAATTATATTTCCAAATTTTTCCAAAAAGATTCCACGGAATATTTTAAGGCAATTTTTTTTATCATGCATAATTTTTTTTTTAGTTTAGGAAAAATACGAATCATTCTAAATTGCATTTAGAAGGTTTAGAAGATTATAGAGAATTTTAGGAACAATTCGAATCATTTTAAAAGATATTTGGAAGGCTTAGAAGTTTACAAAAGGTTCAAAAATAATTTAAAACATGAAAATATTTTTAACAATTTTGAACAAAATATACGTTCTTGAGGATTTAAAACATAAATTTTGAAGCTTTTTAAGAATTTTGAAAAGTTCCAAGAAAATAAAAAACTTTTTTTCAAGATTCCTGGGAACGTTATAAATGACACTTTATTTTGAAGAATTTATTTTAAAAAAAAATGTTTTCCAATTTCAAACAAAATTTTAAAATTGTCAACAAAATCTGGGAAATTTCAAGCCAATTTTATTATTTTGAAAAATTTTATAATAATTTGAGTCAGTTTGATAGATGTTTAAAAATTCTCCTCTTGGTTGAAAAAAAAATATTTTTTATAAATTAAAATGTAATTATTCCATTTTTGGATGAAAATTGATCTTTTTTAGGTCAAAATTCAACTATTTGGAAAAGATTTTAAGAGAGACATGTATCGTTTGCAAAATTTTCCAAACAAAATGTAGATTTTAGAAGATTTTTAAGACAAAAATATGTGGTTATAATTTCGTTGATATTAGGGATTAATTATTGATTAATTATTGAAGAGTTATTACAAGAAACCATCATAAAAATTATTTATTTTAATACTATAAGTGAATTTTACATTGAATATATCATAATAAAATATTTTTAAATATTTTCAGGTGAATACTCTTGAATAGTTATTAAATTATTAATTACTCATACCAAAGATATTAAAATTTATATTAAATATATTAAAATTATTGCTGCATGAATTTTAGATAATATATTTTTTAAATACTTCACTTTTCAGAGAAAAAAGAATTTAAAAAAAGTATCGAAAAACCTATTCAAACAACTCTGTGACCTTGAAACCTCATATCCTGTAAAACGCTCAACCAATCAGAATAATGGTATGTAGTAGTATATAGTTTTTACCATTTTGGGCGTTTTTCATACTTTTTAAACACGTTTTAAATAATAAACATAAAAATAAGTTATGTTTACATCAATCGCTAGCGGCCATATTAATCCTATCAACTGCACTGGCCCAATCAGAATGCCTTATCTTCCCGCCAAAAATTTGAAAACTATACTTTTTGAACATTAAAAAAAATTAAAACTTACTTAAAAAAAAAATTTTCCTCATGTAATTGAATTCAGTTTTTAGTGCTCTTTTAATTTTACCAGGAAAAAAATATATTTGGAAATATTAAACAACCCCAATATTAGTTATCGTGAGCCAAATAGTTGCTAGCGTGGTCAGATATTGTAAAATGCAAATTGTCCTAGCGATGAGTATCAATTTACAATTGAATCAATTTTCTAAAAGTCATTCACATTTCGTCTGAGCAAAACCTTCTTTTTCTACTTAAAATTCTTATTGTTCCACTTTCAGTGACATTGATCTTGTGGGAATATTTGATTAAGATTAGGTTCAATGAGTCTGATTTTGCTCTCTTGAGAGGAAAATAAACGGTTCGTGTTTCAGTCCCTTTCTCGGGTAATTAGGTAATTGGTGGAATTACTCTGAATCCGAAACGCCGTCGTACGGGAACGTAAGAGAGTCTTAAATTCAGTTGGGTTGGAAATAAATGGCTAACTAGATTGGAACGTTGAAACTATGGTCAGAGTTAAGTTAATTGTGAGCACTGAACAGGTACGTATGTTCACATATGATGACGCGTTGCTTTGCACATACCAACAAATCGTCTTCACTCACACCAACAAATCGTCTTCACTCACACCAACAAATCGTCTTCACTCACACATTTTCGGATTTGTAGAGGTATAAAGTTTCATGAGGCACACTTACGTGACCGTATGCGTCGCTCGTAGTGAGGCAGACATCGCAGCAACGGAGGTTCTTGGGTACGCGGTTTTACCGTTAGTCGCGTTCTGCTCTTTCTGCGGTCTCGACGCGACTTACATTCGAGAAAAATAATTTACAACAAAAACGATTCTATGAAAAAATTTAAATTAAGTACAGGTTTCGGACTTATCACTAGTGGCCGTACTGAAATTACGTAACGGATTATGGGCCCTCTCTGAGACCCCCCCCCCCCCTTCCTCGTGTAAAACACTGTAACAAAATATGTCTACTCCCCCACTCTTTCTGTACGTAATTTTTAGTTTGCAAGAATGTTTTACTAGTTATCGTTGGTAGAATTAGGCAGAGTGTCCGAGAACTTCATTTCCAAAATACCCTAATTTTTCCTTGTCTATTTCTATTGTCTATTTTTCCTTGTCTATTTCTATTGTCTATTTCTATTGTCTATTTTTCCTTGTCTATTTCTATTTGTCTATTTTTCCTTGTTTCCTTTTTCATTTTTCTTGATCGTTAATATTCAAATACCAGCATTTTAATCTTGAAATACTTTTAACATAGAATCTTTTATAAACGGTATAAAACAATATTTCAGATAGGAATTTAAAATTTGGAAATTAAAAATCTATTTTAAACAAAAAAATGTCTTTTCTACTATAAAAGATGGGTTTTTAACAAAACACTTGAATTTTCAACAAAATAATTAAATTTTTAACATAATAGTTGAATTTTCAACCTGAAAATATAACTTCCCAACAAAAAGTGCCCCTACAAAAATTGAATTTACAAACGGAAAATATGACTTTAGAAAAAATTATTCTTCCACGAAACTGATGCTTTTTTACCCAACAAAAATGAAATTTTAAACCAATTAAATTTTTAACAATGTAGTTCAACTTTTACCCAAGTAGTTAAATTTTCAACCTAAAAATCTAAATTCCCAACCAAAAGTGTCATAGTTTATATTTCAATCATAAAACATGAAATCTATACCAGAAAAAAAAATTTTTTAAACCAAAATGACGAATTTTCAAAAAATAAAGATTTTTCACTAAAGAAAGAAAATTTCACCTAAATTGTTGAACCTTCAAGTCAAAAGACGAATTTTCTCTACAAAAATTAATTTTACAAACAAAAAATATGACTTTAGCAAAAATTATTTTTTTTTTACCAAAAAAGGAGAATTCTCAACCAGAAAAAAAAATCCTAAAAAAAGTAAAAGTCACATTTTCAGTTGAAAAATTGATCTTAAACCAAAAAAAAAAGATTTTTCCACTAAACAGTTTTTAACCAAAGACATAATCCTTCAATAAAAAAAATTTTTTTTTAGAATGTAGTTTAACTTTGGCCCAATTAGTTGAATTTTCAATTTAAAGAGATTAATTTTCAACAAAAAAGGTTAAACTTTCAACCAAAGAGATGAATTGTCAACTAAAACTATAACTATTTAAAAAAAATTATTTCTTAACAAAGTGATTCAACGAAATCATTCAAATAAAATAGATGAATACTGAAGCAAAGAAGAAGAATTTTTAACCAAAAAGTTGCATTTTCATAAAAAAAAGAAATTTCTACCAAAGCGGAGGAATTTATCAATCAAAAAGATCAATTAAAAAAAATAGTTGAATTTTCTTTCAAAAAAGATTTTACTTGACTTTTCACGATCAAAATATGAATTTTTAACCAAGAAATGAGTTTCGAAGAAAAAAAAATTAAATTTTGAATCCAAAAAGACGAATTTTCACCCAAAAAGGATGACTTTTAATCAAAATTGTTGAATTTTCTACCCAGTTTTTTGCCTTTTTATCCAAAAAAGATCAAATTTGTATTAAAACAGATGAATTTTTATTTAAAAAGGAAACAAATTTTTTAAAAATAGAAAATAGAAAAAATAGAAATACAGAAAATATTCCATTTGACTTTTCAAGATCAAAATATGAATTTTTTTCATCCAAAAAGACGAATTTTGTCAACCAAAAGGGAGGAATTTTGAACGAAAGAGTTAAATTCTCTACCAAATAGTTCAATTTTTATCCAAGAAAGATGAAATTTGCACAAAAACAGATTAATTTTTAATAAAAAAAAGGACAACGTTTTTTTTAAGTTGAACTTTCATCTAGAAAAGCTTTTAGTTCATTTTTTAACACCAAATTATGAATTTTAAACAAAAAGTAAACTTTCTACGAAATAGTTAAATTTTCAACAGAAAAGTAGAATTTTCAACCAAACAGTAGCATTTTCATCCAAAACAAATGAAATTTCTCTTCAAACAGATGAATTTTTATTTAAAAAAAAAATTACAAAAAGATAGTTGAATTTTCATCCAGAAAAAATTTCAGTTCTCTTTTCAACAGAAAAATATTAAATTTAACCAAAAAGTAAATTTTCTACAAAATAGTTGAATTTTCAATAAAACAGGAGAATTTTCAACCAAAAATTATGACTTTTCAACAAAATTGTTACCAAACAGTTGCATTTTCATCAAAAAAAATTAATTTCTGCTAAAGCAGGTGACTTTTGAATTCGGAGAGACAAATTTTGAAAAAAGAGTTGAATTTTCAATCGAACAGTAACATTTTTATTCCAGA
>CAKNYM010052933.1:78845-106084 GCA_932195095.1 Andricus curvator
AAAAAAGAGTTGAATTTTCAATCGAACAGTAACATTTTTATTCCAGAAAGATGAAATATTTGTTTTAAAACAGATGAATTAAAAAAAACTTCAAAAAAATAGTTAAATTTTCATCCAAAGAAGATTCCAGTTCACTTCCCAACACCAAAATGAGAATTGTAAACTATAAGTTAATTTTCTGCTAAATAGTCGAATTTTTAACAAAAAAATATGACTATTTAACAAGATTGTTAAATTTTCAACCAAACAGTTGCATTTTTATCCAAGAAAAAT
This sequence comes from Andricus curvator, assembly GCA_932195095.1. Taxonomy (NCBI): domain Eukaryota; kingdom Metazoa; phylum Arthropoda; class Insecta; order Hymenoptera; family Cynipidae; genus Andricus; species Andricus curvator. The sequence goes on from CAKNYM010052933.1 coordinate 79,119, forward strand.
GAAAATTCTACTAAAACAGGTGAATTTTTAAATTAAAAAAAACAAAAATTTCAAAAAAAGAGTTGAATTTTCATCCAAAAGGATTTCAATAGAATTTTCTACGGAAAAATACAAATTTTAAAGAAAAAGTAAATTTTCTAGCAAATAGTTGAATTTTCAAAAAAACAGTTGCATTTTTGTCCAAGAAAGATGCAATATTTCTACTAAAAAAGATGAACTTTTAAATTAAAAAAAAAAAAACAAATTTTCAGAAAAAAAATATTTTTCATCCAAAAAGGATTTCAGTTGACTTATCAGCAACAAAAAATAAAATAATAATCAGTTCGTATGTAAAATGTATAAAAAGGGCTATCAATTGAATTATTCTGAATCCTGATAAAAATTGCAATTTAGCTAAAATTGCTAGTTTTTAATTAAAAATTTTAATCTCTTTTGTTGAAATATCGAACTATGTATTATATTTTTCAGTAACGATTTGTCTTCTTTCGTTGAAATTCGGTTAAAAGTTGAAGAATTTTAGTTGAAAATTCTTATTTTTTGGTTCATTTGAAATTATAAAATTCAAACATTAAAAACTAAACAATTTTAAAATGAATTATTTGAAATAGAAAGCCTTGAATCATTAATATTTCAGGGTGTTAAATTTAAACTTTGAGCGGTACAATTTTAATTGTTCTATTTAACCAATTTTTAATGTGTAAGTGAAATCATTGAATTTTTATGCATAAATAACAGTCGAACAATTATCAATTTGAAAATAAAAATTCGAGTTAGTTTAATTTAAAATTTGAAAAGTATTCCAAAAATAAAAAACTAAATTTAGATTTTTTAAGATTTCGAAATAAAATTTTGAAGCTTTTCAAGGATCTTTCAAGGTTTTAAGAAACCCAAATAATTCTTAAGTTTGCTGAAAAGATTTAAAATTATTTTTTATTTTGAAAATTTATATTAAGAGCAAAATTAAAAAAGATTGAAAAATTTTTTTTTTGATTAATAAATGATAATTGAACAATTATTAATTTGGTAAATACTGGAGTAAGTTTGAAATATATTTAGAAGTCTGGAAAAGATTCCAAAGTAATTTAAAACGTGAAAAAAAATTTAAAACATTTAAAAAAGCATGCAGATGTTTGAAAATTCCGAACACAACATTTATAAGCTTTCTTAGCGTTTTTAAAGGTTTTAAATGAATAAAAAATTTGTATCAAAATTCCTAAAAAAACTAACAGTATATTTTTTTTAGTTAATTTTAAAAGAATATTTAATAAAATATCCAAAATTTTCAAAAAAGAATCAGGATGATTTAAAGGTAATTTATTTACTTCTGCAGGATTTTCAAAAAATTAAAGGAAAAATTCGAGTTGCTTAAAATGATATAATTTTTAAAATTTTAAGTTTTTTCAATAGAGAAAACTTGTGCTAATTAATTTATTACCAAAGTTATTTGATTAATTTCTAGTTTATATTTGTATCGTTTTTGAAAATTTTAAACTGAACAGTTGAATTTTTTAACTAAAAAATATCAATTTTCAACCAGAAAAGGATTAGTTAAATTTTTTTTCAAAGAATTAATTTTCAATTAAAAAAACGAACTTCCTAAAACAAATTTCTACAATTGTCTACAAAACAGTTGAACTTTGCAATCGAGAATATGAATTTTCAACACGAAAGTTAATTTTCAACCTATCAGTTGAATTTTCAACAACATAGTTACATTTTCAGTATAAAAAATTTAAAAAAAAAACGAATTTTCAACTGAAATTGCGAATCTTCAACCAAAGAAATGAACTTTTGAGAAAGAAAAAATGTAACCAATGAGTTGAATTTTTTACCTAAAAAGATTTGTTATTAACAAAAAATGTAATAGTTGATGTTTCTATAAATGAATATTTTGATAAAATATAAAAAATTTGAATTCAAGAAATAATAACAAATTTCTAAAAAAATAGATGAATCTTCGACCAAAGCAGATTAATTTTCAACCACACAGATGCAGTTTTAATAAAAAATATGATTTTTTTACAAAACAGTTAAATTGTCAACAAAATAGTTAAATTTTAAAATATAAACGTAAATTTTTAACACAGAAAATTATTTCTCTACCAAAAAAGATGATTCTCAATAAAATAAATAAATTATTAACAAAATAGTTGAATTTTCAACCAAAAAGATTAATTTTCTACGAGAAAAGACAAATTTTCAACAAAATACATACATTTTAATGCAAATAGTTGAATTTCCAACCATAATTTTTAATCAAAGAAAGACGAATTTTCAACTTATTTACACAAATTTTTAGCTAAATTGTGTAAACAATTAATTTGATATTAGTCAAAATTTTATGTGAATAATTTTTGTTTTATATCTTTATCGTTTCTAAATTTGTTAAACTAAATAGTTAAATTCTTAAACTAAAAAAGATTATTTTTTAATTAAAAAAGTAGTTCAATTTTCATTTGATAAAATTAATTTTTAATAAAAAACGAACATTTTACAAAACAATTACATTTTATACCAAATTATTGAATATTTATGCCAAAAGGACGAATTTGTTAAAATACAGTCGACCTCTCAAGCCGAGAATATCAATTTTCAAAAAAGTCTATTTTCAACCTATCAGTTGAATTTTAAACGAAACAGTTATATTTTCAGTAAAAAAAAATTAATTAGAAAAAGGAAATTTTCAACTTAAATTATGAATCTTTCACAAAAAAATTATCTTTCAAGAAAGTAGTTCAAATTTCAACCAAGCGGTTGAATTTTTAAACTAAAAATATGATTTTTCAAGGAAAAATATAATAGTCTATATTTCAACAAAAAGGATTTTAATAAAAAATAAAAAACAGTTGGAACTTAACAAAAAAAATCATTTTTCAACAAAATACTTGAATCTTCAAATAAATCATATTAATTATCAACCAAACAATTGCATTTCTAACAAAAAAAAAATTATTTTCTACCAAGAAAGATAAATTTTGATAAAAATACACCAATTTTCCACCAAGTAGTTAAATTTTTTACTAAATTGTTGAAATTTCAAGAAAATAATTCAATTTTGAACCAAATAATGAAATTTTTCACCAAGAAAGATACATTCTGAACCAAAACTTTAATAATATTTTATTGCAAAATGCGGTTTTTAAGTGAAAATTTAACTGTTTTATTTTTGGTGGAAAACTTATATTTTTTAGTCGGAGATTCAACTATTTAATTTCATCTCTTTGGTTAAAAATCATACTATTTTTCGATGAAAGTTACCTAATCCTTTTTTATTGAAAATTCAACTGGCTTGTTGAAAATTCATCTTTCTGTGGTAAAAATTAAATTATTTTTGTGGAAGTTAACAATATATTTCAAAATTCTCTTTTTCATAGAAAATTCATATTGGTGGTTTCAAATTCTTCTTGTTTTGATTCAATTCGACTATTTTTGAATAAAAATTAAATTCTTTTTTTGTTGAAGTATCAACTTTAACATTTTTTTTTAGAATTTATATTTTTGGTTGGAAATTCAACTGCTTGGTTGAAAGTAGAACTCATTTCATAAAAATTAATTTGTTTTTATTAAAGATTCATCAGTATAGTTGAAGATTCATCTCTTTGGTTGAACATTGAACTATTTTCTTGAAAATTCGTTTTTTGCGTCAAAAATTAATTTCTGGAACTGAAAATATTACTAATCCATTTTGGTTGAAAATTTCCTTTCTTTTTTGAAAATTCAATTACTTGGTTGAAAATTTATCTCTTTTACATGTAAATTCAAATATTTGGAATTTTTCCCGTCCTCGAATTCAAAAGTTTTTAAAACAGCTTGATATCCCGGGTTTTACCTTGTAACAAAAAAGATTTTGTAAAAAAAGAAATTAATAAATTATGCACTTATTGAAAAAACTTGGATAGAATGAAATTTTATTTTTAGGTAATGTTTATTTATTGAAATTAGAAGGCTTTTACTGTTTTTCGAGCGTCTTTGGAACACCTTATCTTCCAAGCCCGCACACAGCGAATGCTTTTGCCATCTCAACCTTTTCAATTCCTTTATCTCGAGTCAAGTACGGTCCTTGTGAGATAAGTTCACGCGACTTTATTATCGCTATTTTAGCAACAAACTTTATTTAGATAATTCCAATCCATTCCCAATAAAAGGTCAATCTACCCTTCTTTAACTTTTTTTTCTAAATTAACAAGGTAGTTTAAATTTTAAGCAAGTAGTTAAATTTTCAAAAAAAAAAAAAAGAAAAAAGGAATGCTTAACCAAACCGAATTTATTTTTAACCAAGCAGCTGCATTTTCAAACCAAAAAAGCTAAAATTTCTAACGAAAGAGATTAGATTTCAAATCAAAAAGACGAATTTCCAAAAAGAGTTGAATTTTCGATTAAGAAAGATTATTAAGCAAAAAGATTAATTTTCTGCCAGAATATTATTCTTCTCGATAGAAAACGGTTTTCAATTTACCGATTTTGTTTAAAAAATTTTTTGTTCGTTGAAAATTATTTTTTATTTTTTTAAATATTTAACTATTCCATTTTTTTTTAATTAATCCTCTTTAGTTAAAAAAAATTTCTGTTGTTAAAAAACTGTTCTTTTGTTGCTGAAAGTAATTTTGTAAGTATATCATTTTCGGTAGAATATTTGACTATCTTCTTGAAAATTCGTTTTACTTTTTCTTGAAAATTCTTATTTTTAGTGGAAAATTATTTGTTTGAAAATTCATCTTTTTTTCGCAGAAAATTCTTCTTCGACAATTCATCTATTTTGGTGAAAAATTAATTTCTTCGTTTGAAAATTTAAATATTGTGTTGAAAAAAGTTTTTTTAATATAAAAATTAATTTTTTAAACTGAAAACATTAGTATATACTGAAAATTTCAGTTAAAAAATGTTCTTTTTTTTAGTTGAAAATTTGTCTTTTTAGTAGATAAATATTCTTCCTGTTTGAAAATTTATCTTTTTAGTTAAACATTAATTTAGTTTTTGGTGAAACTTCAACTATTTTGTTGAAACTTCTTTTTTTTTGGTTCAAGATAATTTTTTTAAATTGCAAATTAAATAATTCCATTTTTGGTTAAAAATGGATGATATAATCATCCAGAAACAACGTAAGATGATTTTAATATGTGAGGGGGGGGGGGCGAAGATTTGTTAAAATTTTATTTTTTTTCTAAATTAACAACGTAGTTCAACTTTTTACCAAGTAGTTAAATTTTCAACAACAAAAAAAATTATTTTTAACCGAGCAGCTGCATTTTCAACCAAAAAAGATTAAATTTCTAACAAAAGAGATGAATATTCAATTAAAAAAGACGAATTTTGAACCAGAGTTGAATTTTCGATCAGGAAAGATTTAAGATTAAAAAAAAATTATTTTTTCAACCAAAAAATACTAATTTTCAACGAAATACATAAATTTTGAACCAGAGTGTTAAGTTTTCAATAAAAAATAATCAATTCTTAACCCGAAAAAGAATAGTTAAATTTTTGAATAAAAAATTAATTTTTAATTTGAAAAGACTATTTTTCTACAAAATATTTAAATTTTCAACACAATAGATGAATTTCTAACTAAACCAAATTTATTTTCAACTATTTTCCGATTAAGAAAAATTTTTGAGTCAAGGAAGAAAAAAAATTTTATGCAGAAAGATTAATTTTATACTAAAAGAGACGAGTTCTCAACAGAATACAATTTTCAACTAAATGCATAAATTTTTAACCAAATATTATCAACTTTTAACCCAGAATCGAATAGTTGAATTTTAAATTAAAAAATAAATTTTAGACCAAATAGTTAAATTTGGCGATAAAAAAAGTAACTCTAAAACAAAAAATAAATTTTCAACAAAGTACTTCGATTTTCAACCAAAAATATGAATTTTCAACTAAAATTATTAATTTTCAACTCGAATTATGAATTTTCAACTAAAATTATGAATCTTTAAGAAACAAAAAAATTAATTTTAAAGAAGGTAGTTCAACTTTCAACCAATAAATTAAACTTTCAGCCAAATAGTTGCATTTTTAACGAAAAAATCGATTTTCTACAAATAAATAAGAATTTTTAACAAAATACATCAATTTTCTACCCTAAAGTCGATTTTTAAATAAATAAATAAAATTCAAACTAAATAGTTGAATTTTCAACCATGAAGATTAAATTTTTACCGAAAAAGTCGAATTTTTAACAAAATACATGAAATAAATAAAATAATGAATAAATAAATTTGTAACAAATTAGTTCAACTTCCGACCAAATAGTTGCAGACAATCCAGTTTCAACTAAAAAATATCAAATTTTTTATTTTACAGAAAGCAACAAATTTTCAAACCAAAAATGAAAAAAAAAATTGTTGAGTTTTCGAGTCAAGAAGACGAGTTTTCAATAAAACTGTTGAATTTTCAAACTTAAAAATAACAATATTTATTATTATTTCGTGAATTTATGAGTATTATAGTTAATATTATATTACCAATGAACAATTTTCGAATTTATTTTTTTTCAACAAAAAAAGTGACTTTTCTAGGACAAAAGATGACTTCTTAAGAAAATACCTAAATTTTTTACAAAATAATTAAATTCCCTAAAAAAATTAAATTTTCAACGAAATAGTTGAATTTTCAACCTTGAAAGATAAATTCGCAACAAGAAAGTGTAATAGTTGATATTTCAACCAAAAAGGATGAAATTTCATTTAAAAAAAAAATTAATTTCAAAATCAAAAAGACGATTTTTCAACAAATAAAGATTTTTCAGTAATGAAAGAAAAAAAAATTTACCTAAATTGTTGAACCTTAAAGCCAAAAGACGAATTTTCCGTACAAAAATTGAATTTTCAACCAGAAAAATAGGAATTTTCAGCAAAAAAAAATTAATTTTTATCAAAATAGTTAAATTTTCAACCAAAGAGATAAGGTTTCATTGAAAAAAAATTTCAAAAAAGTTCAAGAAAATTTAAAAAAAAAATAGTTCAAATGAGAAGTAAATTTTTGACAAAGGTACTTGAATTTTCAACCCAAAAAGACAAATATTTAAGAATATAGTTGAATTTTCATTTTAAAAATATTTAAATTGATTTTTCAACACAAAATGTGAATTTTTCTCAAAAGGTAAATTTTCAACCAAACAGTTGAACTCTTATCAAAGAAAGACGAATTTTTTAATAAAAAAGATAAATTTTCAAAAAAAAAAACTAGTCGAATTTTCATCCAAAAAAGATTTCAGTTGATTTTCAAACCCAAATGTGAGTTTTTCTCAAAAGATAAATTTTCTACGAAATAGTTCAATTTTCTACAAAACAGTAGATTTTTAAATTTTTAAATAAGAAACACAAATGAAGAAAAAATAGTCAAATTTTCATCCAAAAAAGATTTCAGGTGATTTGTCAACAATACAGTTGAAATTTCGACCAAAAAAGATGAAATTTATACTGAAGCAGATGAATTTTTCAAGCAAAAAAAAAAATTTTTGAAAAAATAGTTGGATTTTTATCCAAAAAACATTTCAATTGATTTTTCAACACAAAAATTTGAATTTCTGTCAAAAGTTAAATTTTCTACGAAATAGTTAATTTTAAAAATTCTATAATTTTTCCCTGACCAATTTTTCATTTTTCCTGACCATTAATATTCAAAGACCAGAAAATTAAATTTGTCACATTTTGAACCCAGAATTTTTTATAAGCGGAATAAAGAAATTTCAAATAAAAGTTGCAAAATTTCAAAATTATTCTGCTTGACACTTATTTAAAGTTATACAAATTCCCTGACTTTTGCAAGATTTTTTTTTAAATCCCTAACTTTGCCCTGACTTAAAAAAAAAAATTAAGCATAAATTAATTCTGTAATTAATAATAAAATAAATCTTTAGCTAATTTCAGAACCTTGATAAATAATCTTGGTTCAGGAAGGTCGTTCGACCAATGAAAATTAACCTTGCACCTTCCATAAACTCTGAAGTAAAGTGGTCGATAAATATTTCAGGTTTTGTACTCTTACTTGTGGTCTTTTGTTTGTAATAATTTTTTTATTTATGCAAAATGAAATGTGCGAAAGGAATTATGCAGATTGACTTTTGATTCGGTGTTATCCCAGTCAAGTAAAAATTGGTACACCGTTAATTGCAAACGAGTATAGTGAGATGGGAAGAAAGAAGAAAGGAAGAAAGCGCAAGGCAACAGAAAAAAAAAAAAAAAAAAAAAAAAAACCAAGAATTCTCGTTTCATTTGAATAGAATAGAAGCCGAGATTTACAACCTCGTGTGACTGCTGTCTTCGCACGTGACTCTTTTTCCCTTCATATTTTCTTATTTTTTTCCACGTCTCTTCATTTAGAAAAATGTTTCTTTTATGAGAAAAGACAATCGTGACTCGTGAGCTTTTTAATGAATTCAAACTTTTTTACACAATTGGACTAAGTTATGGTTATGGAAAAATTTAGCATAGCTTAATGTTCCCTTTATTCATGAATATTTTTATATTTGTTTCAGGTAAGTTCCTCCTGTGGCTCAACTTAGTGCAAAGAACGTCATGGTGAGAAAAAAACTACAAACAATTACATTTTCTTGGTTATACTCTCACCCCAAAAATTTGTGAGATTTCGAAAAAAAATTAGTCAAATCAGGTGTAAGTCCCAACAAACCTCATAAGTGAAAAAAAGAGAAATGCATTTTTGGCGATTATTGTTTCTTTTTAGCAATTTTAGACAAAACTTAATGACAAAACTTAACAGAAAATAATTTAAGATTGTAAATCTTCATTTGAACCTTTTTTTTGTTTAAAATAACCCATTTCTGGTGAAAAATGCTATCATACCCTATTTTATACAAATATTGTAAATAATCTTTGAACTCTAATCATTTTGCATTACTTATAGAAAATTTAGACGAAAAAATAACATAATTTTCAATTCTGAAATCAATTGATATTGTAAGTCCCAACAAACCTCATAAGTGAAAAAATGAGATGTGCATTTTTGACGATTATTGTTTTTTCGCGTTTTTTTCCTGCACAAATTATTTTGAACAAGCAAGGTAATATTGCCGAATGCTATTTTGATATTCTATCATTTGTTTAAACAATTTACTATTGATTATAACAATCTTCTCCAAAAATAAACCTAGAAAATTGCAGTTTATTTTATATTATCCTATTATTGTTTAAATATTGTAAATGTTCTTTCAAATTTAATAATTTTCGATTAACAGTAGAAATTTTAGATGAAATGTAATCACAAAACTTAACAAAAAATAATTGAAGATTGTGAATCTTCATTTGAACCTAATGTTTTTTGTTTAAATTAACCGATTTCTGGTGAAAAATGCTATCATACCCTATTTTATTCAAATATTGTAAATAATCTTTGAACTTTAATAATTTTTTATTACTTATAGAAAATGTAGACAGAAAAATTACATAATTTTTAATTTTTAAGTCAATTGCTATTGTAAGTCTCAACAAACCTCATAAGTGAAAAAATGAGATACGCATTTTTGGCGATTATTGTTTTTCTTGCGTGTTTTTTTCTGCACAAATTATTTTTAACAAGGAAGTTATTATTGACTAATGCTATTTTGATATTCTATCATTTGTTTAAACAATTTACTATTGATTATAACAATCTTGTCCAAAAATAAACCTGGAAAATTGCGGTTTATTTTATATTATCCTATTATTGTTTAAATATTGTAAATATTCTTTCAAATTTAATAATTTTCGATTAACAATAGCAATTTTAGATGAAAAGTAATCACAAAACTTAACAACAAATAATTTACGATTGTGAATCTTCATTTGAACCTAATGTTTTTTGTTTAAATTAACCCATTTCTGGTGAAAACTGCTATCATACCCTATTTTATTCAAATATTGTAAATAATCTCCAAACTCTAAAAATTTATTATTACTTATAGAAAACCTAGACAAAAAAATAAAATGATTTTCAATTTTGAAATCAATTGATATTGTAAGTCCCAACAAACCTCATAAGTAAAAAAATGAGATATGCATTTTTATCATCAGAGGAAATATTAAAATTTTAAAATTTGATATGTACTATTTAGCAAAATAATTCGTGTATTTCTGAAAAAAGCAACTGACCGGAAATCAGTAGTTATGTGGTTCGATTCCAAGCGGAGCGAAAGGAAAAGATCTTTTTTCAGAAAAAAAAATTATTTAAACAAAATTTTCTTTTATTGCTCCATCTAGTCTGAAAAGACATTAAATATTTTCTGTTATTCTCTAATGATAATACAGATTCCTTGAAAAAATTGATTTGTACCATCCAGCAAAATAATGCGTGTATTTCTGAAAAAAGTTTCTTCTCTCGATCTCTCTAGTAGCTTAATGGGAAAGCACCTGACCGGAAATCAGTAGTTTTGTGGTTCGATTCCAAGCGGAACGAATGGAGAAGGTAATTTTTCAGAAAAAAAAAATTTATATAAAAAAACTTCAAATAATCAAAAGCCAGTTAGGTTTTCAACAATAATGATTGTGTGATTTTCGAGGCATATTTTTACACCACTTTTTTATAGGAATTTATATTTATTAACCAAAAAAAAAATTTTTCTCGCTTAGTCACTTTAGGATTTCAAATTTGCCTTTGAACTACTCATTCTTCATCAGGAATATGCTTTCTGTAAAAAAAATTGAATTCAACAACTTTGAGGTTGAATATGGTATTTGGTAATTTGAAATTTCAGTAATTTTAATTTTTTGGTAAATTTCCATTTCGTTAATTATTTTGCGGTATTTTTTCACCTTCGTGATTTTAAAAATTTTGAAAAATTAGTTCATCCCTTTTAAATTTCTCTTATCGACACTTACCGACGTAAAGGTTTGTGTCCTTGCTAAACATAGCACGGACGCAAACCCTAGATTCTCCAGTTGTCGGTAATTGTCGGTAATAGAAATTGGCAAAAAAAAACTTCAAATCGTCCCAACGTGTTGAAATCGCAAAAATGTTGGGTTTCTGTTAGAACTGATTTTTGGTTCAAAGAGAGCTGCATCAAAGAGGAACCTCTCCTATTGGAAAGGAACCCAAAACGATAAATTTTTCCAAAGGAACCCAAAGTATGAGTTCTAATAGAGATTTTTTGTACAGATTAAAGAAACTAAAATTATCGAGATTAGTCATTCTTGAAAAAAAGAAAGTGCATATCATATGTGCCAATTTTTAAGGTTATGTTACAAATCCGACGTTTTCAACTGCGCATGTACCAAAATGCGCGGGCCTATTTAAAATGATAAAATATACACTCGCAATATTGCGTTCATAATAAACTATTTTACGAAGTTATTTATTTATATAATTCAATTTATTTAGTTTTTTTAGATAAAAGGCTTTTTTAATATTTATCTAGATGTTTATTCATAGTATTTATTAATTATAAATCAACAAACTGAAAACAAACAGTTCTAAAAGATGCCAATTTTACTACAGTCAACAAAATTATTAGTCTAAGAGCCAGCGACGCTGGACCTTGCGTCATCGCGGATATTGATAAAAAAATTAGGAATGATAGTTTCCATGTAGGGTAATAACGAATCACCATGCTAACCAAGCAAATCCTGAACCCACGTACCTTAATTAATTATTGAAAAATTAATTTTTCCTCAAAAATAGAATCATTGCGGACAGGTCAAGAGGGGTTGGGCACCGATAAAGGGCAGGCACCCATATATTTCCAATGAGTGCTAATTTTGAGGGAAAATTAATTTTTCAATAATTAATTAAGGTACGTGGGTTTAGGATTTGTTTGGTCATGGAGATTCGTTGTTACTCTACATGCAAACTATCATTCCTAATTATTTCATCAATATCCGCGTTGACGCAAGATCCAGTGTCCTGAACCCACGTACCTTAATTAATTATTGAAAAACTAATTTTTCCTTAAAATTAGCATGATCGCGGACATGTCAACAGGGGTTGGGCACCGATTAAGGGCTGTCACCCATATATTTCCAATGAGGGCTAATTTTGAGAGAAAATTAATTTTTCAATAATTAATTGAGGTACGTGGGTTATTACCCTACATGCAAGCTATCATTCCTAATCTTTTTATCAATATCCGCGTTGACGCAAAGGCCAGTGTCCTGAACCCACGTACCTTAATTAATTATAGAAAAATTAATTTGTCCTTAAAATTAGCATGATCGCGGACAGGTTAACAGGGGTTGGGCACCAATTAAGGGCAGACACCCATATATTTCCAGTGAGTGCTAATTTTTCGGAAATTTAATTTTTCAATAATTAATTAAGGTACGTGGGTTATTACACTACATGCAAACTATAATTCCTAATTTTGTTATCAATTTCCGCGTTGACGCAAGGTCCAGTGTCGCTGGCTCTCCTACTATATGTCATCTCCTTCAACTTTCTGTTATCGACACTTGCCGACAAACGGGTTTGTGTCCTTGCTAAATATATCACAGACCCAAACCCCGAATGCTCTAGATGTCGGTAACTGTCGGTAAGAGGAATCTGCAACAAAAACTTTAAATTGTCTCAGCGTGGCGGAATAGTATCGTTGAGCTGAAGCCTATCTGAAAAAGATATCATCGATCGGTAGGATACAGAGACTGTATCGAAACCTGCATAAAGAAGGACGCCTCGTGCATTAATGCATATGGTCGAGCATGTCGAGACAACATTGTAAGAGAATAAATTCAAACACCTTTTGCTGGTACCTTGGGGGTATGTATGGGGGTTCATATGGGTATATGGGTATCGGGTGATAGGGGGAAATATACATATACCAATAAAGGTGGTATGAGGAATGCAGTATGCACGAAGTAAGCAAGAGCAAGAGCCTAAACCTATAGCTACGGGGCGTAATGCGCATATCTATCTGAGGTGCTCTGAATGTAGGAACAGGCTTCTGAGAACGGGAGACCATTACCGGTACCCATGCCGGCCACATACTGATATCTCAATACAAACCCTTAGTTTGAATCCATTATAATACTGGACCGACGAGACGGGCGCGTCCAGGGCTCGTAATCGCAAATGCCATTCCAGTGGCCAAGTCCACCCACGGCGCGTTACCAACACCAACATTTGGAACGTTCTTTTTTAACATAACCTTAAAAAAGTCAAATTTTGTAACAACATTGCAGAAGAAGGCTTAAAAAGTATGTTTGAAAAAATTTTGAACATACACTGAAGAAAGTCAATTTGTGTAATATAATTGCACAAATGTTGTTAAAATGAGAGAAATGTGTTTCTAAACTATATTCTAAAAGGCTCGTTAGAGACAGTTATTTGGAAATTGAAAAAAGAGGGAGAAAAAGAGAAAAGAGAGAACCAAGCAACCTCGCTCTTTTCTATCAACCTCGCTCTTTTCTATCAACCTCGCACTCCTCGCTACCAACCTCGTACTCCACATAAGTATTAACGTGGGAACCAAAAAAAATGTTTTCTTGGATGTACATGAAAATTTGACTGAATAAAACAAATTTTGGGTGATTCAACAAAATATTTGATTGGCTCAACAACATTTTCTATAATCAACCAAATATTCCATCTGCCAAAAGGTTTTTTCAAAACACTAAAAAAACTTGGTTGGGTCAACCAACTATTTTTTTTCTATATAATAACCATGTTTTGTGGTTCAACCAACATAATTTTTTTTATTAAACCAAATCTTTTTTAAGTGTACAGTTCAATATGTTTGGTTGAAAATTGAACTATTTTGTTAAAAATTCGTTTCATTTCTTGATTGAAAATTTAATTTTCGTAACTGAAAATTTATTTATTTTTTTAATTTAACTTTTTCTTCGAAAATGCATTTATTTTTTGAAAATTCGTCTTTTGTGGTTGCAAGTTAATCTGTTTGGTTAAACAATCAGCTTCTTGGTGTAAAATTCAACTGTTTAGAAACATTTCTTTTTTGTGAAGATTCATCTCTTTGGTTGAAAATTCACTTCATTTTCAGTTGAAAATTAATTTTCTCAACTGAAAATGAACTATTCCACTTGAAGGTTGCAAATTTATACTTTTTTGTTAAAAATTCAACTAGTTGGTTGAATTTTTTTTTTTTTTAATTCGACATTTTTTTTTTGAAAATTTATATATTTTGCTGTCTAAAAACTAAACTTTTTTGTGTGTGAATATTCATATCTTCGATTGAAGATTCGTTTTATTTTCGGTTGAAAATTAATTTTCTTAAATGAAAATGAACGAATTCACTTCTCGTTAAAATTTTTTATATTTTTTTGTTGAAAATTGAAATTTTATTGAAGAATAAAAATAATAATATCAATAAATAATATAATAAATAAAAAAAATTTTATTGAAAATACATGTATTTGGCTAAAAATGTATATTTTTTCGTAGAAAATAATTCTTCTACCTCGGAAATTCATATTTGATTTAAAACTGAACTATTTTGGTGAGGGATTCAATTATTTTGTTAAAAAATTTTTTTTCAATTTTTTCAATGAAAATGTATCTGTTCCTTTTTTGGTTGAAAATTAATGTATGAAAATGAACAAGTTGGTTTGTAAAGTAATTTCTTTCAAGTTGAAAATGAAACTATTTTGATTGCTGATTCATAATTTCAATTGAAAATCAAATTCTTTGGGTATAAATTAACTTTTTTCTGTTGAAAAATCATATTTTCGATTTGAAAATTCAACATTTCTCATGAAAATTTGTCTTTTTGACCTGAAAATTCAACAATTTCTTAGAATATTAAACTATTGGGTTGAGAATGAACTTTCTTTGTTCAAAGTTATTTTTTTGTTGGCAATTTAATTATATTCGTAGACAATTTTACTATTTGGTTAGAAATCAAACAATTTAATTAAAAATCTCACTGTTTTGTGAAAAATTACTTTTTCTGTTCAAAAATCATATTTTCAAGTGAAAAAATCAACTATTTCGTAGATAATTTTTTTTGGGTTCTTCAAATCTCGTAAAATCTGTTAAAATCCTTTAAAATCTGTTTCTAAAAATTCTTGTGTATCTGCCAAATCTCACGAAATCCCTAAAAGTCTGTGAAAATCTCGGTAAATTCTGAAAAGGAGTTAAAATTTTCAAAAATAATCCTTACGTAATTAATAGACGTTCCCTTAAAAAATTCTTGGAAATTAAAAAAAAAAAGAACCAATAACTCAACGAAGAAATTTGGAAAGCACAATCTCAAATGTCTCGATTCAAATTTTGAAAAAAAAAATGATTTGTGTTATCCAAATCTGATCGTTAGATTCTTGTTTTTTGTTTTTTAATTTCCAAGAAATTTGTATTCGAATTTGAATGTTAAACATTAAAGAGAAATTTAAATTTCGATTTATGCTGACTTTAATTTCATAAATGATAAAATAATAAGTGATGGTGTTTGCAATTTGTTGCATTTTGAAATATTTAGTCTTTGAAATCTTGATTTGAAAAAAAATCTTGAATTAAATAAATAATCATAATCTATTTCGAGAAAACATAGTGGATGCTTTCAAATTACCTGTTGCTGAATAAAATTTTTAATATAATTTATTCTCTTACTCTTCCGAAATTTAAATTTTTCAGTGATTTTAACATTTAGAGATACGAAAAAAAAAATTTCATTTTTTTAAATCTTGTATTTTATGAAGCATATAATTGAGGCTTTGCCAGAGATAATGTTGGACAAACAAAAATATTTTTTTGTAAAAATTGTTTATAGTATGACATGAGATTTCTGCCCAAGGATTTTCTATCTATGGCGTAGTATATAAAAAAAAATTTTCGTAAGAGAGTATATCAACATTTCTTCACAGTTTGAACAAAGATTTCAGAAAAACCTATTTTTGTTGATCCAACGTTATCTCTTCCGAGGCTTTAATTAATATAAAGTTCAATATTGGAAAATTCGAAATGAATTTTCTTCTATAATTTTCTTTTGCAATAATTGACTACATTTTTTGAAAATATAAATAGTCGAGATCTGGGTCAAGATATAGTAAATGCTGTTAATTACAAATTGAAATATTTAAATTTTATTATAATCTATTCTCTCACTCTTCAGAAATTTAAAAATTTGGTGGAAATATTTTAATTGCCGACACTTGCTTTTCTTTCATAAATTTCCGTAAAATATTTTATATTGTAACTTATATGACTGAGAATTTGCTAATTAAATTTTTTTATGTTTCACAAAACATTAAAAATATTGATAGTCATTCTTCGAATCGAAATTTTTTTAACTTTTTTTGTTTTTAAACTTCAAAATTTTAAGAAACAAATCATTTAAAGTGCTTTAAAAAAGTATTTTTGAAATAAGCTTTTTTCGTATAGGAAGCTGATGTATTTCAAATTATAGTATTAAATTAGTATTAATTAAAATTCTTCCTTCTGGATTAAAAAAATTTTTTTTGTCGAAAGTCGTTTTCAAGCTAAAAAGACAAAAGCTTTAAAAACAAATGATTTTTAAACTGGAAAAGAGGAATTTGTATCAAAAATGTTAATTTTCAGTTATGAAAGATTAATTTTTAACGAAATAGTTGAATTTTCAAGAAACAAGTTTAATTTTCGACTAAACTTGACGAATTTTTAATAAAGACGTGAATTTTATACGAAATAGTTGAATTTTTAACTTGAAAAAAAAATATATTCAACCAATAATGGATTTTCAGAAAAAAAAAAAATTTTACAAAAAACCTAATTTTAAACAAAATAGATTAATTTTTAAATAAATAATTTAATGTTGAACCAAAAAGTCTCATTTTCTATGAAAGTATTTGAATTTCCAATCAAAAGTACGAATTTTCAACAAAAAAGTTAATTTTCAACCAAATAGTTTAATTTTCTATCAAATTATTGAATTTTTAAGCCGAAAAGTCGAATTTTCTACATAACAGTTGAATTTTCTATGAAACAGTTGAATTTTCAACCTAAAGATGTGAATTTTCAAAAAAAAATTAATTTACTACAAAATAGTCGATTTTTCAATTTCAACTGAAATTATGAATCTTCAACAACAAAAAAATGATTTTTTTGCATAGTCATTCATCTTTAAAAAAAAATGTTGATATTTAAAAAAAAAATTAATTTTAAACGGAACATGTAATAATTGTTATTAAAAAAATCAGATTTTAGTTTTAAATAAATCATGTTGAATTCAACAAAGCAGTTTGAATTTTTGAATAAAAGGGATACATTTTTAGCCAAGTATATAAATTTTCAACCAAATAGATAAATTTTTAGCTAAAAAAATTAAATCTTAAAAAAGAATCGGAAAGAATATTCAGGACTCGACAAAATAGAGAAATTTATAATCAACGAATTGACTTTTTAACCGCGAAGATTAATTTTTTACAAAAAAAAAATAAATTTTTAGACAAATAGTTGAATTTTCAACCTAATATGATGAATTTTCAACAAAAAGTGGAATAGTTCAATTTTCAGTTAAAAAAATTAATTGTCAATCAAAAATGAAAGAAAATAGTTAAGTTTTCAACAAAATAGTAAAATTTTTCAACAAATAATAGAATTTTTAAATAAACCAAATGAATTCCAAAACAAAAATATAATCGTAGATTTTTGGACAAAAAAAATTAACTTTAACCAAAAATTAATCAATTTTATCAACTTTCATTATTTATAATTTTTTACGCATTTGGGAGGAGGGACCCACATGTCAGAAGCATCTTGCGGTCTGGAAACCGCACGGCCACACTTCATACTATTTTGTCATTTCTTACTCAAATGAGGGTATGACATCTTGAATTTTAAATACCTTGAAACAAATTGAAACATAAATATAAAATTGTGACGCTACCGTAGTCGTGCGGTATCACGGCCTATGAGATTTCAATTGATATTACACCTACTCCGGCGAAAGCATAAATAAAACTTAAGCTACTAATAAGGGTAGCATTAAGAAAGGCCAGAGGCGCGAAGATCAGAAGCTTGTGCGGTCTATGAGACCGCACGACCATTTTTAGGTTAAATATGTTTTCATACAGATCTGATGCGGGAGAGCAGTTGGCTTCCAAAACGTTATCGATCATAATTTAAAATTTTAATATTAACTCCAATTAGGACTCAATTTTTGAAGCAAATTAATGCAAAATAGTGAAGAAAGGAAGGTAGAGTACAAGTTTGAATTAATTTAAATAACCAAATTTTATTTATTTTACGTGCTTGATCTCTCATGCTGAAATGATTATAAATTCAAACACGTGATTCGACGCTGATTATTTACTTTGGAAGGAAAATAACAAATTGATTTACAATGAGAGATATATACTTTCACACTATTTTGACATTTCTTACTTAAATGAGGGTATGACATCATGCATTTTAAATACCTTGAAAAAAATTGAAACAGAAATATAAAATTATGACGCTACCGTGGTCGTGCGGTCTCACGGCCTATGAGATTTCAATTGATATAACACCTACTCCGGCGAAAGAATAACTAAAACTTAAGCTACTAATAAGGGTCGCCTTGAGAAAGGCCAGAGGTGCGGAGGAACCAGCATATCAGAAGCTTGTGCGGTCTATGAGACCGCACGGCCATTTTTAGGTTAAATATGTTTTCATACAGATCTGATGCGGGAGAGCAGCTGATTCCCGAAATGTAATCGATTATTTCTTTAAAATTTAATATTAACTCCAATTAGGACTCAATTTTTGAATCAAATTATTGCAAAATAATGAAAAAAGGAGGGAAGAATACAAGTTTGAATTAATTTAAATAACCAAATTGCATTTATTTTACGTGCTTGATCTCTCGTGCTGAAATAATTATAAATTCGAACACGTGATTCGACGCTGATTATTTACTTTGGAAGGAAAATAACAAATTGATTTACAATGAGAGATATATACAGACTCGCATTGCCAGAGCGGTTTGAAAATTACGATGCGTTTCGCACAATCAATATTCCTGCACATAGTCGTAATGCACGTCGGTACACTTATACATAATCAGAGCCACGTGCAATACCTACATTTTACAGTTCGCCACTTTAACTCAAAATGGTTAAGATCCATTATTATCGC
Organism: Andricus curvator; assembly: GCA_932195095.1. Taxonomy (NCBI): domain Eukaryota; kingdom Metazoa; phylum Arthropoda; class Insecta; order Hymenoptera; family Cynipidae; genus Andricus; species Andricus curvator. The sequence goes on from CAKNYM010052933.1 coordinate 98,094, forward strand.
TTTCACACCAAGAAACCTTATTAAATATTATTATTATTATTATTATTATTACGAGAAAAACAAAGACTACGATTATAAGTACGTGATAAATTATTTTTTCCGTAAAGAGGTCATTCAAGGCCAAGTTCAGTAAACAAGCCCTTCTACAAACTTATTTAGTTATTATTCATTTATTTATAAATTTGTTGTTCTCATACTTTTTTAAAACATTTTAATGATAAATGAGGGATTTTTTGAATTAAATTTATTCAGAAAAAAAGATCTTCTCCTTTCGCTCCGCTGGGACTCGAACGCCAGGTCAACTGATTTCTGGTCAGGTGCTCTAACCACTGAGCTACTAGAGAGATCAGAAGAAGAATCCGCATATCACGCGACGTCGCACTTTGGGAAAAAAGTGACTTTTTTGGTTCAAAATAACGTACAGCCCACAAATATTGACCGATTTGAACAGAAAATATTTGAAAAAGAAGCAGATAAGATTTCTAAGAGAGTTGTCAAGCCTGATTTTTGAATTAGGTTTTCAATTTTTGTATAAATAAACAAATATGACGAAAAAAATGGCGATTTTTTCTATTTGACGTTCCCGGTGCTCTTCAATAACAGGAAAATTGTTGAAATCGCCTAAGTTTCATAGAGTAACATTATTTAAAGATGTTCCAATATTATACAATGAACAAACCAATTTTTTATAAACAAATTATTTGTTGAAAACATGTTTTCTATGATTCTCCATAATTATACCTTTTTTAAAGTTATATTGCAAGAAATTTGAATGGAAACAATATTATATTTTTAAAAATTCTCTTAAAATTATAATTGTTTATATTATAAACAAATTTAATGAACAAATCCAGTAATCAGGCATTTTTCGACCGAAAAATTCGTTTTTTTCGATTTCAATTTTTTTAAATTAGAAGCTTTATGATAATTTTAGCAAAAAAACATAATTTTTTGATTAATCTAATGATTTTTTTAAACAAATTTAATAAACAAATGCATTATTCGGACATTTGTCGGCAGAAAAATTCAGTTTTTTCAATGCCAGTCTTTTCAATTGGGAACTTCATCACAATTTCAGCAACATTCAAAATGGGTTGATGAATTTCATGATTTTTTTAAACAAATTTAATAAACAAATGCATTAATCAGGCATTTGTCGACAGAAAAATTAGTTTTTTTCTATGTCAACTTTCTCAATTAGGAACTTCATCGTAATTTCAGCAAAATTCATAATTTCTTATTAATTTTATGTTGTTTTTAAACAAACTTAATTAAAAAATGCATTATTCGGGCATCTGTCGATGGAAAAATGTTTTTTTTTCGATGTCCTACTTTTTAATTTTAATATTGATAATAAATTCAGCAACATTCATGATTGGGTGAACATTTTATGATTATTTAAAAAAAAATCTAACAAACAAATGCATTATTTGGGCATATGTGGACGGAAAAATTCGTTTTTTCGATGTCAGTCTTTTTAATTGCGAACTTCATGATAATTTCAGCAAACTTCATAATTGGGTGATAAATTTAATATTTTTTTGAAAACAAATTTAATAAACAAATGCATTGTTCGGGCATCTGTCGATGGAAAAATTGTTTTTTTTTTTCAATGTCAGTCTTTTTAATTGGGAACTTAATGATAATTTCATTAACGCTCATACTTAGTTGATAGATTCTATGATGTTTTAAACAAATTTAATAAACATATGCATTATTTGGGTATTTCTTGACAAACTTTTTTTTTCAAGTACTTCGTTAAAAAATTATTTACTTGGTTGATAATTTATCTTTTTTTGTATAAAACTATCTTGTTGCTTGAAACATCTACTTTTTTTGCAAAAATTCAAAGCTTTTGTTGGAAGTTGAAATCTTTTCTTAAAACTTAATTTTTTAATAATGATTCATCATTTTAGATGAAAAGTTATCTCCTTAATTGAAAACTTATCTATTTAGCGGAGAAATCGTTTTTTTTAAATAATTTTCTTCACTTGAAATGTAACAATTTCATTTTTTGTGCAAAATAGATATTGTTAATTAAAAATTTATCTTTTTGGTTGCAAATTCATGTGTTTTGTCAAAAGTTCGTCTCTTTTGGTAGAAAATTAATCATTTTGATTAAAAATTCATTCTCTCTCTTTTTGTCAAAATTTTGTTTAATTCATCTATTTTTTATTTAAAATTAAAATCTGTATTTGTTGAAATATCAAGTATTGCACGTTTCGTTTAGTATTAATTTTTTTGTGTGAAAACAACTACTTGGTTTAAAGAATGAACTACTTTAAATAAAATACATTTTTTTTAAGATTCATTATTTTAGTTAAAAACTGAACAATTTGTTCGTAAATTGACTTTTTTGTTGAAAATTCATATTTCCGAATTGAAAATTCAAATATTTTGTAGAAAATTTGTATTTTTTGCTTGAAAATTCAACAAATTTGTAGAAAATTAAATTTAAAATTAATTCAACTGGTTGAGAATTCGTTTTTTTTGTTGTTGTTGCAAATTGGTTGTTTGAACTGCAAATGTAGCGATTCTATTTTTGGTTAAAAATTGATTTTTTTTGGTTGAAAAACCAACTATTTCGGTGAAAATTCATCTTACCGGATTGAAAATTAAATTTATTGTTGGAAATTATTTTTCGGTATAAAAGTCAACATTTTTCTAGAAAATTATAACATTATTTCAGATTTTTGGGCTTATTCTAAAGGAAAGTCTCTATAGTATGTTGGTAAATTTTCACAATATTATCTTCAAACAATAAAATTTTTTTTTTTTAATTAGTTCAATTTTCAACCAAGTCGTTGAATTTTCAACAAAAATATATGAATTTCCAGTATAAACTTCAATAGTTGAATTTTTAACTCGAAAATATGAATTTCTAACCAAAAGTGGAATAGTTCAATTTTCAGTTAAAAAAATTGATTTGTAACTTTCTACCAAAATAGATGAATTTTCAACAAAAAATTGAATACTTGATATTCTTAACAAAAAAGATTTTTAATATTTTAATATTGAATAAAAAACCGTTGAATTTAAACAAAAAAGACGAACTTTAAATGAAATACTTAATTTTTAAGTTAAAAAATTAATTTTTAACAAACAAAAAAATTCAATTAAATAGTTAAATTTTCATCGAAAGAAATCAATTTGCAACTAAAACAAAATTTCTAACAAAAAATGAAATGGTTCAATGTTCAGTTGAACAAATAATTTTGAACCAAAAAAAGGAGGTTTGAACAAAATACTTGAATTTTCAACCAAAAATAATTAATTCTTCAAACCAGAAGATTTATTTTCTACCAAAAAGTCGAATTTTTAACAACAAAATTAATTTTTGACCAAAAAAATATTTTTGACAAAGTAGTTAAATTTTTAACCGAAAAAAATGAATTTTTAACCAAAATAAATGAATTTAGAAAGAAGAAGAATAATTCTCTAAAAAACGTTAATTTTCAAACACATAGTTAAATTTTCAACTAAAAAGATCGATTTTCAAAAAAGGAGAAACAAAAAAGATTCTGAATTTTTAAATAATAAATAAAAAACAGTTGAATTGTAACAAAAAAGACAAACTTTAAATGAAGTACTTAATTTTTAAGTTCAAAAATTAATTTTTAACAAACAAAAAATTCAATAAAATAGTTAAATTTTCATCGAAAGAAATTAATTTGCAACTAAAATAAAATTTGTACCAAAAAATGAAATGGTTCAATTTTCAGTTAAAAAAAAATAATTTTGAACAAAAACAAAAGAGGTTTGAACAAAATACTTGAATTTTCAAACAAAAGTAATGAATTTTCAAACAAGAAGATTAATTTTCTACCAAAAAGTCGAATTTTACAACAAAAAAATTAATTTTTGATACCAAAAATATTTTGAACAAAGTAGTTAAATTTTTAACCAAAGAAATGAATTTTTAACCAAAATAAATGAATTTACAAATAAGAAGAATAATTCTAAAAAAAAAAATTTCAAACACATAGTTGAATTTTCAACTAAAAATATCAATTTTCAAAAAAAGAGAAACAAAAAAGATTTTGAATGTTTTAATAATAAATAAACACAGCTGAATTTAAACAAAAAATACGAACTTTAAATGAAATACTTACTTTTTAAGTTCAAAAATTAATTCGTAGCTAAATAAAATTCAATAAAATAGTTAAATTTTCATCGAAAGAAATCAATTTGCAACTGAAATAAAATTTGTAACAAAAAATAAAAAGGTTCAATTTTCAGTTAAAAAAAAAATTTTGAACCAAAGAAAAAGGAGGTTCGAACAAAAAAAATTGAATTTTCAACCACAAATAATGAGTTGTTAAACCGAAAGATTAATTTCTACCAGAAAGTCGAATTTTCAACAACAAAATTAATTTTGGGAAAAAAATATATTTCTGACAAAGTAGTTAAATTTTGAAGCAAAAATATAAATTTTTAACCAAAATAAATGAATTTACAAAGAAGAAGAAGAATTTTGAAAAAAGTCAATTTTCAAACACATAGTTGAATTTTCAACTAAAAAGATAAATTTAAAAAAAAAAAAGAGAAACGAATTTTGGTAAAATAGTTAAATTTTCAACCGAAAAGATTAATTTTTAAGCATCAAGATTAATTTTCAACCAAAAAGGGGAATTAAATTTTCACCTAAAGAGAAGAAACTTCAACTGATAAAATTTTAATCAAAAAACGTTGAATTAAAAAAAAAGAAGACGATGTTTCTCTAAAACAATTGGTTTTTTCATTTGAAAATATAGTTATTTTTCGTTTTCGCTAAAAAAAATAAAAAAAATTTGAAAACATGTACTTTGAAACGTTCTTGCAGTAAATAATAATGTTATATTTGTGAAACTTGAAACTGTGCAAGAAAAACTGAAGTTACTTAAAATTTATCAAGGAATCTGTATTATCATCATAGAATAACATAAATTTTCAACGTTTTTTCAGACTGGATGGAGATATGAACTAAAAATTATTGTAATCAATTTTTTTCTGAAAAAAGATGTTCTCCTTTTGTTTCACTGGGAATCGAACCTCAGAATTTACGATTGCAATCTGAAGTTCAGAAATTATTAACGTCTGAAAATACGTTAAAAATTTCTGTTATTCGCTGATGATAATACAGATTCCTTTAAAAATGGAACTTGTGCCATCTAGAAAAATAATGGGTGTATTTTCTGAAAAAAGTTTCTTCTCTCGATCTCTCTAGTAGCTTAATGGAAAAGCACCCGACCGGCAATCGGAAGTTCTGATGTTCGATTCCCAACTGAGCGAAAGGAGAAGATCTTTTTTCCGGAAAAAATTAATTAAAATAACTTTTAATTCATATCTCCATCTAGTCTGAAAAGACGTTAAAAATTTCTGTTTTTCTCTGATGATAATACAGACTGCTTGAAAACTTTAACTTGTTCCATCTAGCAAAATAATGTGTGTATTTTCTGAAAAAAGTTTCTTCTCTCGATCTCTCTAGTAGCTTAATGGAAAATCACCGGACCAGCAGTCGGAAGTTCTGATGTTCGATTCCCAGCGAAGCGAAAGGAGATCTTTTTTCCGAAAAAAATTAATTAAAATCATTTTTAATTCATATCTCCATCTAGTCTGAAAAGACGTTAAACATTTATGTTATTCTCTAATGACAATACAGATTCCTTGAAAAATCTAACTTCTACCATCTATCAGAATAATGCGTGTATTTTCTGAAAAAAGTTTCTTCTCTCGATCTCTCTAGTAGCTTAATGGGAAAGTACCCGACAGGCAATCGGAAGTTCTGAGGTTCGATTCCCAGCGGAGAGGCCCATTTTTATAAAATTAAAACCTAATTCGAGGGATACTTTAGAGTTATTTTTAGATTTTTAATCATAAATTTGGAAGCTTGGATCGCTGAAAAAATGATCGAGGACGAGTGCAAAAAGTGTTGGCAATGGCACTGGCAATGGAATTCCTGAGGCTGGAAACGCGGAAAGTGTCGCGTCGCCTCTCGAAGATTTGAGCACCTGTGTGAGTGCTAACGGTTCTTTCTTTCCGCTTATGCAACAAGTTTTGTTTGCAGTTGATAAAAACGTACAATGCTTTCTGGCACGCCGTCGAAATCACTGCTTCTGAGCTATAAAGCGTGACGATAAATTCACCTGGAAAAGTTGACATACGGAAAGCGTTCAAGTGGAAGCCATTAAGTCCACCAGAAGAACCAAGATACCGGTATCTATCCGCCAAATCGGTTAAATTGCACCAGGCTTAGAAGCCACTGTTCTAAATAGTAATGCATTCGAGACAATTTCGAGAAAACTGAATTTTCAACCTAAAAAGATGAATTTTCAACCAAGAAGAACTATTTTCTGCCAAAAGACGAATTTCTAACGAAATAAATAAATTTTTAACAAAGTTGAACTTTTTACCAAACATTTTTTTAATCAAATTTATTCAGAAAAAAGATCTTCTCCTTTCGCTCCGCTGGGATTCGAACGCCAGGTCAACTGATTGCCGGTCAGGCGCTCTACCACTAAGCTACTAGAGAGATCGGAAGAAGAATCCTTTTTCTGAAATACGCTTTCTTTGGCAAGTTGTTATGTCTTAATACAAGTCAATTTTACTAGGAATCTTTATTATCATCGGAGATGGTAACGATCGATCAGAAGAGAAATCTTTTCACACATCATGAAAATGGTAATCTACAATATCGATCAAAGTTACCTCCTCTAATAGAGAAAATCTTTAACGTCTTTCGAGACTAGATGGAGCTATAGATTTGAGAAAATTGTAATTAAATTTATTCAGAAAAAAGATAATAATAATAACAATAATAATGATAATACAGATTCCTAGTAAAATTAACTTGTATTGAAACATAAAAACTTGCAAAAGAAAGCGTATTTCAGAAAAAAGATTCTTCTGCCGATCTCTCTAGTACCTTAGTGGTAGAGCACCTGACCGGCAATCAGGACCTGGCGTTCGAATCCCAGCGGAGCGAAAGGAGAAGATCTTTTTTCTGAATAAATTTAATCAAATATTTTTTAATTAGCTCCATCTATTCTGAAAAGAGGTTAAAGATTTTCTGTATTAGAAGAGATAACTTCGATCGATATTGTAGATTTCCATTTTCACGGTGTGTGAAAAGATTTCTCTTCTGATTGATCGTTAGCATCTCGGATGATAATACAGATTCCTGGTAAAATTTTTACGAAACAACTTAATTTTTTACCTACAACGATGAATTTTCAACCAACAACTATTTTCTACTAAGAAAATTAATTGTCTACCAAAAAAATTTAATTTCTGCGAAAAGACGAATTTTCAACAAAATAAATGAATTTTTAACTAAATAGTTGAACTTTTTACCAAACAGCTGCATTTTTAACCTACAAAGATGAATTTCAAACAAGAAGAACGATTTTCTGCCAAAAGATGAATTTTCAACAAAATAACTGAATTTTTAACTAAATAATTGAAGTTTTTACCAAACAGCTGCATTTTTTACCTACAACGATGAATTTTCAACCAAGAACTATTTTGTACTGAGAAAATTAATTTTCTACCAAAAAAATAAATTTCCTGCGAAAAGACGAATTTTCAACAAAATAAATGAATTTTTAACTAAATAGTTGAACTTTTTACTAAACAGCTGAATTTTCAACCTACAAAGATAAATTTTCAACCAAGAAGAACGATTTTCCGCCATAAGATGAATTTTCAACAAAATAAATGAATTTTTAACTAAATAGTTGAACTTTTTACCTAACAGCTGCATTTTTACCTACAACGATGAATTTTCAATCAATAACTATTTTCTACTGAGAACATTAATTTTCTATCAAAAAAATTAATTTTCTGCGAAAAGACGAATTTTCAGCAAAATAAATGAATTTTCAGCTAAATGCTTGATATTTTTACTAAACAGCTGAATTTTTAACCTACAAAAGATGAATTTTCAACCAAGAACTATTTTTCACCGAGAAAATTAATTTTCTACCAAGAAATTAATTTTCTTAGAAAAGACG
>CAKNYM010052933.1:119717-131546 GCA_932195095.1 Andricus curvator
GAAAGGGTACTTTTGGCGCGGTGCAGATGAAAATCTGTCCATTTTTCCTCCTAAACGGCTGCACCGATTTTGATGAAATTTTTTGTGTGTGTTCCAGTGGATTCGAGAATGGTTTAGATTTACAATTCAGTCCACTGGAAAATGTTTCTTTAAATAATTTTTTATTTATAAATTGTTGATACAGGACAACGTCTGTCGGCTCCGCTAGTCAAAAAAGAAAGTTTGCTCTCATGTTTTTTATCATTGTTTACAAATCTTCGATTAAGGATAATCTGATTTTTTAAAAGATCAATGATTTCGTCTTGTTGTAAACATACTTCTCATTCACTTCTAATTGTGGAAATTTTTACTTTTGAGAAATTAACATTAAAAATTCGTCTCAAAAATAGAAAACAATTGTACTTTCCTGTAATTTTGGTTGGAATCTATTGTATTTATTTATAGATTCCTGTAAAAATAGTTTTAGTTTTCTGTACTTTTTTGTAAAAAATTTTCGACCGTGGTATTTCTTTTTTTCTGATTAAAATGCGTAATAATGTCTTTTTTCTACCTATTTGTCTCTCTCTCCCTTTCCTTTTTATTTATATTTCTCTTTTTTTCTCTCTCTCTCGCGAGCATTCCCAGTCAGTAACTGGAGGCAGTCTAGAGTCTGGATCGACAGTCTCTTCCGTCTCTCTTTTTCTCACTAAATTCCTTAAAGGCGCCTCATCTCTCTCTCTCTCTTTCTCTCTCTCTCTCTCACTCTCACACTCTCTCACTCTCACACTCTCTCACTCTCACACTCTCTCACTCACTTGGAGAACGGAATAGCACCTTCAAGGCCGACATAGTCGGGTTTTCCAAATCGTGGGCCTACTCGACTTCCTATCTGTGTCCTTGTCCCTCCTTGGTCTCGTGATCCAAGTTTCAGATGGCAGACTCGGAGAGAAAAAGAGAGCGATAAAAAAATTAAAAAAACGATAAAGTGGGCGACGTAAGTGGATTAAAAAAGGTATGTGAGATGCACGGCTAAACTCGCTCTGCCGAGCGTAACTCTACAGCCGCGCTATTGCGTTACGAAAAGTCCCCCTTTTTAAAGGCTTCAAATTTAATAAAAAGAGGAAAGAGACTCTGAAATTTTCGATTAATTAGGTCTCTTTTGTTTACTAACTGCTACTAATTATCTTCCAGAAATCCAAATTTATCCTGCTTTTTATCTGAACTGGATAATCAATTTTTTAGGATGATTTATTTATTTGTTTATATCCCAAAGTTAATTTATGGGACCCAGACCCCATTAGGAGGAAACAGAATATTTATAGAATATTCGCGGATGAAATTAGCAGATCCTTTTATTTTTACTAGTATCGTTAATTGAGGGAAAAACATATTTTAATTCCCAAAAAAATGTCGAGTAAATTTTTTTTAAGTTTATTTTTTCATTTTTTTTATGGTTATGTAAATATAATTTTACTATGATTCTTGAAAAAATTCCATAAGATTTTTGAAGATTTAGGATTTGTCAAAACTAAATTTCAAAAAAAAAGTTAATTTTCAATCAAATAGTTGATTTTTCGAATAATTAGATTAATTTTCTCCGAAGAAGATTATTTTCAATGAAATAGTTAGATTCTCAATTAAAGAGATAAATGTTATAAAGTGGTGAACCCTCATCCAAAACAGATTAATTTTAAACCGAAAAGTTTTATTTTGAACCCAAAAAAATTTAATTTCTACCAAAAGATATGAGTTCTCAAACATCTTTTAAAATTACAAAAATTTCCTTAAAATCTTTCTGATTTATTTGACATTTTTATAAATCTTTCAGCTTTTTTAAATTTTCTTTATAAATTAATATTTCCAAACAGAAAATCATATAAAATTTTCCAAAGATTCTAAGGAAAAGTTTTATATTTTCATAGAAATCTTTCAAATTACTAAAAAAGCATTACAATTTTTTTCAAAATCTTCAAAAATCTACATTTTGTTATGAATTTTTACAAAACTTTGAAAATTTTTAATTATTTTTTAAATCTATTCAAAATTCTTTTTTATTTTTTAAAATGATTCGAATTTTTCCTAAATTTGGATTTGTATCCTACAAATTAAAAAAAAAAATACCTCAAAATATTCCAGGTTTTTTTTAACGTTTCTGGAAATCTTTTGAAATGTTTGCAAATCTTTTTTTATATTGTCTTAAAATTAATATTTCAATTCAAAAATCATTTCAAATGTTACCAGGAATCTTAAGAAAATTTTTCTATTATCTTGAAACCTTTCATAATCCTCCAAAAGCATTGAATTTTTTTTCGAAATCTTCAAAAATCTACATTTTAAAATTTTTTTTAATTCTTTCAAAATTTCTAAATATTTTTAAGAATAATTCGAATTTTTTCTAAATTTTTTATATCATCTTTCAAAATTAAAAATAATTGCCTTAGAATCTGCCAGATTTTTTTCGAAATCTCAAAAAATCTACATTTTGTTTTAAATTTTTAGAAAACTTTCCAAATTTTTAATTATTTTTGAAATCTTTTCAAAAATTTTGTGTATATTTTCAAATGATTTGTATTTTTCCTGAAAATTATTTAAAATTTTGCAAATAAAAAAAAATGTTCTTAAAATCATGCAGATTACTTTTTGACCATTTTGTATGTTTTAAAATATTTTTACATATTTTTTAAAAATTAATTTAAAAATTTTTTAATTATTACAAATTTTACCAGGAATCTTAGAAAATTTTTTCTATTATCTTGAAATCTTTCATAATTTTCAAAAAGCATTGCATTTTCTTTCGAAATCTTCCGAAATCTACATTTTCTAATTTTTCTAAATTTTTTCTAAATTTCTATATATTTTTAAGAATGATTCGAATTTTTCCGAAATTTTTTAGAACATCTTTCAAAATTAAAAATAATTGCCTTAGAATCTGCCAGATTTTTTTCAAAATCTTGAAAAATCTACATTTTGTTATAAATTTTTGAAAAACTTTCGATATTTTTAATTATTTTTGAAATCTATTCAAAATTTTTTTATATATTTTAAAACAATTCGAACTTTGCCTAAATTTTGTTTTATATCCTGCAAATTAAAAAAAAAATTACCCTGAAATATTCCAAATTATTTTTTAACAATTCTGGAAATCTTTTTAAATGTTTAAACATCTTTTTTCATATTGTATTAAAATTAATATTTCAATTTAAAAATCATTTAAAATTTTCCCAGGAATCTAAAAAAAAATTTTCTATTATCTTGAAACCTTAAATAATCCTCAAAAAGCATTGCATTTTTTTTCTATATCTTCAAAAATCTACATTTTTTAATTTTTTTAAATTCTTTCAAAATTTCTAAATATTTTTAAGAATAATTCGAATTTTTTCTAAATTTTTTATACCATCTTTCAAAATTAAAAATAATTGCCTAAGAATCTGCCAGATTATTTTCGAAATCTCAAAAAATCTACATTTTGTTTTAAATTTTTAGAAAACTTTCCAAATTTTTAATTATTTTTTAAATATTTTCAAAAATGTTGTATATATTTTTAACAATTTTATATATTTTTTCAAATGATTCCAATTTTTACTAAATTTTGGTTTTATATCCTGCAAATAAAAAAAAATTACCTTAAAATATTCCACATTATTTTTTAGCCATTCTGGAAATCTTTTGAAATGTTTAAAAATCTTTTTTCATATTGTCTTAAAATTAATATTTCAATTTAAAAATCATTGAAAATTTTACCAGGAATTTTAAGAAAATTTTTCGATTATCTTGAAACCTTTCATAATCCTCAAATAGCATTGCATTTTTTTTCGAAATCTTCAAAAATCTACATTTTAAAATTTTTTTTAATTTTTTCAAAATTTCTAAATATTTTTAAGAATAATTCGAATTTTTTCGAAATTTTTTGGAACATCTTTCAAAATTAAAAATAATTGCCTTAGAGTCTCCCAGTTTTTTTTCGAAATCTTAAAAAATCTACATTTTGTTTTACATTTTTAGAAAACTTTCCAAATTTTTAATTATTTTTGAAATCTTTTCAAAAATTTTGTATATATTTTCAAACGATTCGTATTTTTGCTGAAAATTGTTTAAAATTCTGCAAAGAAAACAAAAATTTCCTTACAATCATCCAGATTGCTTTTTGACAATTTTGGATGTTTTAAAATCTTTTTACATATTTTCTTTAAATTAATTTTTCAAATTAAAAAATTATTACAAATTTTACCAGGAATCTTAGAAAAATTTTTCTATTATCTTGAAACCTTTCGCAATCCTCAAAAAGCATTCCATTTTCTTTCGAAATCTTCAGAAGTCTACATTTTCTATTTTTCTAAATTTTTTCAAAATTTCTAAATATTTTTAAGACTGATTCAAATTTTTCCTACATTTTTTAGAACATATTCCAAAATTAAAAATAATTGCCTTAGAATCTGCCAGATTTTTTTCAAAATCTTAAAAAATCTACATTTTCTTTTAAATCTTTAGAAAACTTTTCATATTTTTAATGATTTTTTAAATCTTTTCAAAAATTTTGTATATATTTTCAAATGATTCGTATTTTTCCTGAATTTTTGTTTTATATCCTGCAAATAAAAAAAAATTGCCTTCAAATATTTCAGATTATTTTTTAATCATTCTGGAAATCTTTTGAAACGTTTAAAAATCTTTCTTCGTATTGTCTTAAAATTAATATTTCAATTTCAAAATCATTAAAAATTTTACCAGGAATCTCAAGAAAATTTGTCTATCATCTTAAAACCTTTTATAATTCTCAAAAAGCATTAAATTTGTTTTTGAAATCTTCAAAAATCTACATTTTTTAATTTTTTAAAATTTTTTCAAAATTTCGGAATATTTTTAACAGTAATTCGAATTTTTCCTAAATTTTTTATAACATCTTTGTAAATTAAAAATAATTGCCTTAGAATCTGCCAGATTTTTTTCGAAATCTTAAAAAATATACATTTTGTTTTAAATTTTGATAAAACTTTCCAAATTTTGGATTATTTTTTTAATCTTTTCAAAAATTTTGTATATATTTTCAAGTGATTCGTATTTTTCCTAAAAATTGTTTACAATTCTGGAAATAAAAAAAAAATTTGTTAAAATCATCCAGACTACTTTTTTGACAATTTTGGATATTTCAAACTCTTTTTACATATTCTTCTTTGATTAATTTTCCAAATTGAAAAATTATTAAAAATTTTACCAGGAATCTTAGGAAAATTTTTTTGTTATCTAAAAACTTGTCAATATCTTTAAAAATCTTCTAATTTCTATTTCGAAATCTTCAAAAATTTAAGAAATATGAATCTTTTGTAATATTTCAATTTTTTAATTTTCTTCCAAAACAAATTTTTTCAAATAAAAAATCATTTAAAGTTTTCCCAGAAACCTTAAAAAATAAAATTTTAGTTTCCTGATACCTATCAAAAGATTTAAAAAGGATTGAAAATTTTTGTTTGAAATATTCAAGAATCTAAATTTTGTTAAAATTTTTTAAAAACATTTTTAAATTTTAAATTATCTTCTTCATTTTTTCAAAAAATATTCTAATCTTGCAAATGTGAAAAGTCTTACTTTAAAATTTTCCCAGGAATTTTACGAAAATTTTTTATCCTCTTGAACCCTTTCGAGATTCTTAAAAAGAATCTTTTCTTCGAACTCTTTAAAAATTTACGTTTTATTTTCAATTATTTGAAATATTTTCAAAATTGAAATTGTTCTCGAATATTTTTTGAAATTGTAACCTAAAGCATTTTACATTTTCCCAGAAATATTATCTGTACCGCGAATTTTTTTTTATTATATTCTAAGTTAGTAGCCATAATTTCATTTTTATAATGTCTGAAAGTGTGAAAAAGTTTACAAATTATAGTGCAAAATGTTTAGAACAGAATTATTTCCCAATGTGAAAAAATAAATTATAATTAAAATGTTATCTTTCATGAATAATGTTCAGAAGCATTCAGTAATACATTTTATCGTATTTTATTATATTTTAATATATTTCCCGTCTGATGCTCTCACCCACTAAGCTACGAAGAGACGAGAATATTTTCTTCACAACCCTCTCAAGTTGCACTCCGACGTCATTCGTTATATTTTTTTAAATTTTTATTTTTGATGTTAAAATTCTTGGCCAGGTACGTTAATAATTTTGATGTTAATTTTTGTGTTTAATGGTCTAAAATCAATATTTTTTTTATATTGATTTTTTGAATTGTGAAAAAAATACTCTCCTGCTCCGCTAGGATTCGAACTCCAGGTCTTTCGATTGCCGGTCTGATGCTCTAACCCACTAAGCTCGTCTCTCCGTAGCTTAGTGGGTTAGAGCATCAGACCGGCAATCTGAGAGACCTGGAGTTCGAATCCTAGCGGAGCAAGAGATAATTTTTTTCACAATTCAAAAAATCAATATTCAAAAAATATTTATTTTAGACCAGTAGAAAAAAAAAATAACATCGCAATTGCTATTCATTATAATTTGAGATTAAATTTATCTTGTAAGGGTAACTTGTAACTTGTGAGGGTTGTGAAAAAAATATTCTCGTCTCTCCGAAGCTTAATAGTCGGTAAGAGCATCAGAGCGGAAAATTGAAAGACCTGGGTTCGGATCCCGGTGGAGCTAGAGAGATTTTTTTCACAACTTATAGCAATAATAATCAATATTCAAAAAATATTGATTTTAAACCATGTAGACAAACAAACATTGACTCTTATTATTTAATACATCACCCTGGTCAAAAACAATAACATCAAAATAAATTATAACTCTCGTGTTAGGAATACTTCACGATAAATTTAGCCTCACAAATATAATGAATAATGTCGGAATTAAACTCGTAAAAGTTGTGAAGAGAATATTCTCGTCTGTCCGTAGCTTAGTGGGTGAGAGCATCAGACCGAAAATCTGAAAGACCTGGGTTCGGATCCCAGCGGAGCTAGAGAGATTTTTTTCACAACTTATAAAATTAATAGTCAATATTCAAAAACTATTAATTTTAATTAAATAATTAAAAATTAATTAAATAATTAAAAATTAATTAAATAATTAAAAATTAATTAAATAATTAATTTAACGTTCGCGGGAAATAAATGGGTCTTGAGATCTCGAAGTGCAAGATATGACCTATCGATCTTATCAAATCAATAAGTCAGATGAAGGTAAATCAGAATCTAAAACAAGCAATTTTTCAAATGCAGAAACAGGGATGATGAAATCTTTATTTTTATTACGCAGCTTTTTTATCTTCTCCATTAATATTTTGTCCTTCAACTCTAATTAACTAATAAATTCATGAATTATCTATTGCGATAATAATCGAATTATAAAATAATCTAATTATAAATCCGTTTCTTAAAAAAATTGTAGTCACGAGATATCGCATACGTTGTCGTCGAAAACGTGATTGGTTGCGAAATTACGTAAAAAAAAATGATTATGAAAATATAAAAAAATAAATATAAATAGATAAATATTAAAATTATCATTATAAATTTATTTATATATAAATTAATAAATGTTAAATTAATTTTATTTATGAAAATTATTATTATTTTTCTATAGAATTCATTTCATTACTTTGAGTGACTTTTTTCAATTTCTTTGAAATTTTCTGAACTTTTTTAGATCACAATTTCCAAATGAGAATTTTGAATTCTCAAAATTAATTTCTAAAAGAGAAAATTTAAATTTTAAATAGAGACATTTTTTTCACAACTTATAAAATTAATAATCATATTAAAAAAATATAGATTTTAGAAAATGGAGACAAAACATATTAACATCATATTATTTACTACATTTCGCCAGTCAAAAAAACATAAAATAAATTAATTAATCTTCTTGGTGATTGATTCCCCTTTCTGGGTGGAAATTCAATTTTCAGGTTAAAAATTCCATTAAAAATTAAAATATTAGTTGGAAATTAATGTATTTTGTTGAAACTAATTTTTTGGTAGCAATTTTTTTTTATTGAAAATTATTTTTTTTATTGAAAATTATTTTTTTTTTATCAAAAATTAATTTTTCTTTGGTTGAAAATTAGGGCTTTTATTGAAAATTAATTCTTTTAATTGAAAATTAATTCTTTTAACTAAAAATTCAACTAAACATTTTGTCGGAATTTTTCTTGTTGAAAATTTATTTTATTTGCTTCAAAATTTATTTCTCTAACTGAAAATTAAAATATTATTTTTTCTGTTGAAAATTGATCTTTTTTAAAAGAAAATTCATCTATTTTGTTGTACATTTGTCTTTTTTTTGGGAGAAAATTAAACTTTTTAGTTGAAAATTTAATTAAAAATTGAAATATTTGGTAGAAAATTAGTTTATTTATTGAAAATTAATTTTTTTAACCAAAAAATTAACTATTCCACTTTTCGTCAATTTTTTTTTTTTAATCTTTTTGAGTTAAAATTTAACTATTTCGTTACAAATTTATTTTATTTAGTTAAAACTTATTTCATTAATTTACAATTAAAAAATTCTCTTTTTTTTGTTAAAAATTTATATTTTTAATTTGAAAATTCATATGTTTTTTAATTTGTCTTTTTTGGTCAGAATATAACATTCTGGTGAGAAATTCAATGGTTAGGTTAAAAATTCCATTAAAAATTAAATTATTAGTTAGAAATTAATGTATTTTGCTAAAACTTATTTTTTAGTAGAAAATTATTTTTTTTTTACTGAAAATTATTTTTTTTTATTGTAAATTTTTCTTTTTATCAAAAATTAATTTTTCTTTGGTTGAAAATTAGTGCTTTTATTGAAAATTAATTCTTTTAACTAAAAATTCAACTAAACATTTTGTCGGAATTTTTCTTGTTGAAAATTTATTTTATTTGCTTCAAAATTTATTTCTCTAACTGAAAATTAAAATATTATTTTTTCTGTTGAAAATTGATCTTTTTTAAAAGAAAATTCATCCATTTTGTTGTACCTTTGTCTTTTTTTTGGGAGAAAGTTTAACTTTTTAGTTGAAAATTTAATTAAAAATTGAAATATTTGGTAGAAAATTAGTTTATTTATTGAAAATTAATTTTTGTAACCAACAACTTAACTATTCCACTTCCCGTCAAATTTTTTGTTTGATAGACATCTTTTTGGTTGAAAATTGAACTATTTCGTTAAAAATTTATTTCATTTGGTTAAAACTCATTTCATTATCTTAAAATTAAACTATTTTTTTTTGTTTAAATTTATATTTTCAATTTGAAAATTCATCTTTTTTTTTTAATTTGTCTTTTTTGGTAAGAATATAACATTCTGGTTGAAAATTCAACTATTAAGTTGAAATTTCCAAAATTGTCAGAAAATAATCTGGAGAATTGAAAGGTAATTTTTTTTCATAAGATTTTTAAATTTTTAGGAATAATTCGAGTTAGGTTAAAGTATATTTAGGAGATTTAGAAACTTTGAAGTGATTAAAAACATTTTAAAACTGAAAGAATTTCGAAAATTTGTAAAATATTTTCAAATTTCTTCCAAACTTCTACGAGTCCTAAAATTTTTTTAAACCAACTCGAATTTTGACTAAAATTCTGTAAAATCGTCTAAAATAAAAAACCTTCCTTAACAATTTTCTAGCTACTTTTTTAACAAATCCTAAATTTTCAGAAATATTTTTCAATTTTCTCAAGAAACTCAGGAAAATTAAATTCGCAAAACCTTAAAAACAAATAAATCTAAAAAATAAAGAGCTATCCGAAATTTTCGTTTTGTATTAAAAACTATTTTTCTTATCAATTAATAATTCAGTTGACATTTTCTTTTCTTTCTGGACTTAAAAATATTTTCTGGTTGAAAATTCAACAATTTGGTTGATATGATAGCGTAATTGGTTGAACGCTCCACTCGTGAACTTAGTGACAATTCCCGGTTCGAATCCGGGCCGAGGCAGATTTTTTCCCGTTTCTCCAAACATTATTTGACCAGTACAATCAACATTTTCTTTTATATTTTCTTCATATTATATTTTATATTTTAAAATTCGTCTCTATCTTAAAACATTTTATTTTTAATATCTTAAATATTTAAAAAAATTATTATTGTACTAAATACTTATCTGAACATTTATTTTATGTTTCAGGTACGTATGACTCATACAGTGGACTATATTTTATTTCAAAATATAATTGGATGATCGTATTGGTATGTAAAAATGATATTGAACAATTTCGAGATCCTTAAATCAATATTTTTTAATTTGGATTGAGTGTTTTCAATTGAATTCAATTGGATTTTTAAATTAATAATCCGGGGATTTTTTCTAGGGTGTTTATTTATTTATTTTTTAAATTTTAATATAAAATTATATAACAATGATTTTTTACTCATGGAAGTAAATTTATAGTACTGATATTATATTTATTTATATAAAACTTTTGGAATAAATAATAGCAAAATATAACAAGAATTAATTGAAAAAGTAGATATATTTATACTACAAATCAATCCCAATCAATCCGAAAAAAGTACTATATTTCTTCCGATCCCAATTGGTTAAAAATTAATCTGACTCAATCCGGTTCAATCCGAACTTCCAATCCGAACCGATCCTAACAAATTTTCAATCCAAATGAATCCAATTCAATCCAAACTCGGATTGACCTAAACCGATTTTCAATCCGAATGAATCCGAGTTCGGATTGAATTGGATTCATTCGGGTTGAAAATCGGTTTAGTTCAATCCGAGTTCGGATTCATTCGGATTAAAAATCGGTTTATGTTAATCCGAGTTCGGATTCATTCGGATTAAAAATTTGGTTTCGGATTGATACGAATTGCAAGTTCGGATTGAATCGGATTGAGTCGGATTAATTTTTAACCGATTTCGATTGAACGAAATGTAGAACTTTTTTCGGATTGGTTCGGATTAACTCGGATTGGATCGGATACAGATTCCGGAATGATTCGGATGACTTCGGATTGGTTATGAATGAATTCCTATCCGAAACTTTCGCCAGGGAACTACGAATTACTTAAATTACTTTTGATTACAAGTAGATTTTTTTGGATTACAAGAGGATTACCGTGGATTACAACTAGATTACTTCAGATTAGAACTAAATAATCCGAGATTACAAGTGGATTATTAAGAAATAATGGGGTTAATACGAATTACTTTAATTAAACTGGATTATCCTTGAATACAAGTGGATTGCACAGGATTACAAGAGGATTACCGCGGATTATTACTGGATTACTCCAAATTAGAATCGCGTAATCCTGAATTACAAGTGGATTACTTCGGAATACTGGGATTAGTACGAATTAAAAGAGGATTACCATAGAATAGAACTGGATTACTCCTGATAAGAACTAGATTACTTTGGATTACAATTGGATTACTGAGAAGTACTGGGGTTGCTACGAATTACTTGGATTACTCTGGATTACAAGAGGATCACCGCGGATTAGTACTGGATTATCCTGGATTACAAATGGATTACTCCGGAATACTGAGATTACAATGAATTACTTGAATTATTCTGCATTACAACGGATTACCGTGGATAACGAGAGGATTACCGTGAATGAGAATTATATAATGCTAGATTACAAGTGGATTACGATGGATTACAAGCAAATTACTCTCAAATACTTGGATTACTACAAATTACTTTTATTATTCTGGATCACAAGCGGATTTCCATGGATGACGACAGGATTACCGTGGATTAGAAATACACTTATATAGTTAGAACTGGATTACCCTAGATTACAAGAAGATTACCGTGATTTGGAACTGGATTACTTCAGGTTATAAGTGGATCACTCCAGATTAGAATAGCATAATCCTGAATTACAAGTGGATTACTTCGGAATACTGGGATTAGTAC
>CAKNYM010052933.1:136227-153100 GCA_932195095.1 Andricus curvator
GTTACGTCAGCTTCACGTTAAGCTAGCGTAACCCACGATTTTTTTTTAAAATAGCGGAGCATTAAATTTGGCAATAGGGCATTAAATTAACCTTAAATGAGCCCTTAATTATGAAATAGGATTTATTTCGACTTGAACATGCGGTTACGTCAGCTTAACGTTAAGCTAACGTACCCACGATTTTTTTTTAAATAGTAGTGTATTAAATTTTGGCAATATGGCATTAAATTAGCCTTAAATAAGCCCTTAATAATGAAATAGGCTGTAATTCCATTCGAACATGCGGTTGCGTCAGCTTAACGTTAAGCTAGCGTAACCCACGGTTTTTTTAAATAGTGTAAAATTGGGCAATATTATAAATTAACCAAATTTGGTAATGTGGCATTAAATTAGCCCTAAATGAACCCTTATCTATGAAATAGGTTTTAACTCGATTATAACATGTGGTTACGTCAGATTAACGTGAACCTAGCATAAACCACGATTTTTTTTTTTAAATAGTGGAGTATTAAATTCGGCAATATGGCATTAAATTAGCCTTAAAGGAATCCTTAATCATGAAATAGGTTTTAACTCGATTCGAACATGTGGTTGCGTCAGCTTAAGATACCTCCCCTTTGAGCTGTTACGTAATTTAAGTAAGGTCCCTTAGGTAATCTAGGATTTTTCTTTACACAGAGGTAATCTAGGGTAATCCGATATAATCCGGAATAATCCACCTCCGCTGGACCGCATTTTTAATAATAAATGAAAAATAATTTATTAAACAATTCTCGAAATTGAAGATGGTAATTTAACTCTTGGCTCACGAAAAAAAAAAATAAAATGAAATGGGAGGAGTCACAGAGAGTGAGAGGCAGAAGAAAAGAAAGGGTGAAGGCAGGTAAGGTGAAAGACGAGTAAGACAAATAAATAGACGGTTGCTAAAGCGTAAATAGTAACATAATACCGCATAATGGGAGCATGATGCTCGGTGGTAATGTCGGTTGAATCGCCATGGTTAAAGTTATGACCCGCGGCCTTTGTCCGGGGCAAGCCAGCTTTACCCCGGCTGTTATTAAACGTTTTATAGACGCTGCCAGTCAATCTTCCATCCTTCTCTCCAGATCCCTAATAATGAAATACAGGCCCCCGAAATTAGGGATGCATCCCTTTTCATGTTAAGGCTCAAATTTTGATTCCCTAAAAGTCTCGCCAATTTTCCTCCTTATGTCTTTATGTCCCCTATTCTGCCGTGATTTCGAAAAACACCATTAACTGCAAAAAATCGAAAAATGAGTTTCTTATATCAATGGAATCGTGAAAAAAAGATACATCTGATTATTAAAATAATTTTTTCAAATTGTTAATAACTTTTAAAATAATTATTGCACAATTTTTGGAAAACACCGATAACTGCAAATATTGGCGAGTTGTGATTTGAGAGAGAGCCGTAACTGTCCGTTGACTTCAGGCGTAAATCAGAGACGACTGAATACGTGACGTCAGAATTCGAGAAAACGCCGTAACGGGTAGTTACGGACTTTACCAAAATTATTGGACGGTAATTTCGAGCCTTCGTGATTTCGGAGAGGTCCGTGCTTACGGCGTTCTCCGAAATCATCGAACCCCGTGAAAAAAAGGTTTGTGATTCGAGAAACGCCGTAACTGCACTTATTATTAGTTATTATATTCTTCTGCCGTAACGGCGTTCTCTCAAATCATGGCAGGCCTATTTCTGAGGTCCGTAATTCGAAGAGAGCCGTAACTGCCCGTTACGGCGTTTTCTCGAATTTCAGCATCCCAGTCAACGCCGTTAACTGCATTTTAGATAAATAATAAACATTTTTGAACAATTTTTCTTGCAAAAATGAAGAGATCGTATGCAAATTAGTCAAGAACAACAACAAAAAATGCAAAATGCATTTCAAGGCATTTTCAAGAAATTTGAACTATTTCAGGGGATATCCAATGGGGTTTAATAATTTTAAGGGATTTCAATATTTTGATGGATTTCAAAGAATTTACTTACAAGAAGTGAGGAATTTCGTAGAGTTTCAAAAATATCAAGAGTTTTTCAAATAGTTTTTGAAATTCATTTGGAATTCACCCTGAATTCTTATTAATGTATCCTGAATTCTTTTAAATCCTCTTGAATTCTTCCTTTAAATTCGCTGAAATTTTAATGAAATCAATTAAATTTTTTCGATTTTTAAAAATTATTTTCAATTCATTTGAATTCTTCTAAATGGTTTTGTAGTCATTAGTCACTTTTTTGTTCGAAATTAGTACGGTGTTAAAGATTTTAAGAGATTTGAAATTATTTTGTGGAATTCACCCTCAATTCTTAATTCACTTGTATTTTTCTAGATTTACTCGATTCTACTTTGGCTTTATCCATGTTTTTTTTTTAATTTTTAAAAGTTTAAAAAAAATTGATTCTGGAATTTCATCAAATTCTTTTGAATTCCCTTAAATTTTTCTAAGCCTATTTCAAATTTATTGAATTCAGTGAATTTTTTTCACATTTTTAAATTGTTTTCAATTCATTTGAATTTATGTTTAAATTCATTTGAATTTTTGTTTAGATTCATTTGAATTTTTGTTCATTCTAATTCATTCTAATTTTACGAAAATAATTGAATTTTTTTGATTTTCAACATTTTTTCCAATTCATTTGAATTATTTTGAATTTAACTAAATTCTTTTGAAATTTTATAAATTTATCCTGAATTTGTTACCCTTTGAGCGTGAAAAAATACCATATGACTGTGACAAAAAGTACCCTTTGGTACCTATATTTTATTCCATAGGGACTGTGAGGCCTGAAATTATTTTGAATACAAGGGACGGTTCAAAAACTACTTCACACTTCTTGAAATGCTTGAAAAAAATGAAATCAGTGATATTATTTGGATACTCATGGGCCCGAGTGGCGAGCTTTACATGATGACTTTGTGAGGCTCTCCACTTGGGGTGATTGCTAAAGAGATTGATCAGCAACCTGGGTCGGAGCAGTGTTGCGAAACCCGATATGAAAATCTAACAATTTTTTTATATTTTTGGTCAGAATTTATTTCTTTTGTTTAAGAATGCTACAATTTGGTTGAAAATTCAATTATTTTGTTGAAAAGTCAACTTTTTTCATTAAAAGTCGCCGTTTTTGTCAAAAATTCTACTGCTTGGTTGAAACTTGATCTACATACTTAGTTAAAAATTTATTTTAATGGTTGAAGATTGAACTGTTTTGTTGAAAACTCGGCTTTTTTTACTTTAAATTTCAACTATTTTGTTAAAAATTAGTTTTTTTGGCTGAAAATTAATTTTATTAACTCAAAATCTGAGTATTATATTTTTGGTTTAAAATTTATCCTTTTTAGTTCAGAGTTCATTTTTTTGTTTGAAGATTCATCTCCTTGGATGAAAATTCACCCTTTTGTCTTGAAACTTTTATTATTTTGGTAAAAAATTCAACTAATTGGTTTGAAATTAACTTTTTTGTTGAAAATTAAACATTCTGCCATACCATGGTTGGAATTTTATTTTTCTCTTGACTGAAAAATATCTCTTGTTCAAAAATTCAACTGTTTTTTTTTTACTTAAAAATTAAATATTTTTTTTTTAAATAACAACTATTACATTTTTTTCTGGAAATTTTCTGAGAAACGATCAAACTCCTTTGTTGAAAATTAATTTGTTTTTTGTGATTCATAATTTTATTTGTAAATTCAACTCTTTGGTTGAGAATTTAACTGTCGATGGTTTTTCTTTGCAAATTCAGCCATTAAATTTATATATATATATATATATTTTTTCGTTGAAAATTCAACTATTTGTATGAAATAATTTGCTGTTAATTGTTTTTTTCTACTGGTCTAAAATAAAATTTGTTGAATATTGTTTTTTATTTCTAAATTGTGAAAAAAATTGCTCTTAAGCTCCGCCAGGATCCGAACCCAGGCCTTTAAGATTGCCGGTCCGATGCTCTTACCCACTAAGCTGCGGAAAGACGAGATTAATTTTATCACAACTCCTACAAATTGAATTACAACGTAATTCCTTATGTTGGTAAGATTATTTTTTCAAACATTCGAGTTTTTTTATATTTTTTGATTATATGGTTTTGACCAGATAAAATGTATTAAATAATTTGATGGTAATAAAAGCATCAGACCGGCAATCTGAAAGACCTGGGTTCGTATCCTAGCGGAGCTCGAGAGCAATTTTTTCACAATTTAGAAATGAAAATCAATATTAAAAAAATATTTATTTTAGATCAGTAGACAAAAAAAATTGGCATCAAATTATTTCATACATTTTTTCTGGTCAAAACCGTGACATCAAAAAATATACATTCTTCGAATGCTTGAAAAATTAATCTCACAAGCACAAGCATAGTGGGTGAGAGCATCAGACCGGCATTCTGAGAGACCTGGGTTCGAATCCTAGCGGAGCATGAGAGTAATTTTTTTCACAATTCAGAAATAAAAATCAATATTAAAAAAATATTGATTTGAGACCAGTAGACAAAAAACAATTAACATCAAATTATCGAATACATTTTATCTATTCAAAACCATAACATCAAAAAATATATTTAGATGAAAGTTCAACTGCTTTGTTAAAAATTCATTTTATTGGTTAAGGATTAAACTATTTTCTTGAAAATTCGTTTTTTTTTTGTTGAAAATTATTTTATCTAAATGAAAATGTAGCTATGCATCCCATTTTTTTTTAAATTGACAGTTTTTAGTTGAAAATTCTATTATTTTAGTAGAAAAATCAACGATTTGGTTGAAAACAAACTTTGTTGAAAGTTCGTAATATCGGCTAGAAAATTTAACTGTTTTTTTTTTAGTCGAAAATTTATCCCTTAGAAAATTTTTTTTTTTTTATGAAAATTGTTTGGTTTTGTTTTTGTTTGAATAAAACTGCTTGGTTAAAAATTAATCTGTTCTGGTTAAGGATTTAACTAATTTATTGAAAATTCGTCATCTTTTTTGTCAGAAAAAACTATTGGATTAAAATTTGAATTACTTTATTAAAAATTCATTTTTTTAGTTGCAGTTTCATAATTTTAGTGCAAAATTCATCTCTTTTGTTGAAAATCTAAATATTTTGTTAAAAAGTCGTTTTTTTTGGCCGAAAGTTAAGCTTATCAACTCAAAATTTAACTATTCTATTTTTGGTTCAAAATTGATATTTCCTAGTTAAAAATCAATGTATTTTGTTAAAAATCCTTTTTTTTGTTTGTTAAAAATTCGTTTTTTCTGACTGAATTAAACTGTTTTCGATTAAAAATTAAAATCTTTTTTGGTTGAATATTTAACTAATTGGCTCAATCTGGCAATATTTTGTTAAAAATTCATTTTTATGAATGAAGATTCATTTCCTTGGCTGAAAATTCATCTCTTTGGGTAAAAAAGTGCACTATTTTCTCGAAAAGTACCTTTTTTGTCAAAAATTCATATTTTATGGTTGGAAATGATAATTTTTCTAAAAATTCTTATTTTTGGGTTAAAAATTCATCTCTTTTGCTAGAAATTTGATTTTTTGTTGGATGAAGATCATACTGTTTGGCTGAGAATTACCTTGAATAATTAAAATGTAACTATTCTATTTTTTGTTTGAAATTAATTTTTTTTCGCTAACAATTTATGTATTCAATTTTTTTAATTCATATTTTATGGTTGAATTCAATGGATTTTGATTTAAAATTAAAATCTTTTTTGGTTGAAAATTCAACTACTTGGATCAAAGTTGAACTGCTTTGTCAAAAATTCATTTTTTTTTTGAGAAGAAGATTCATCTCCTTGATTGAAAATTCATCTTTTTGAATTGGAAATTCCACTGTCTTGTTAAAAATTAACTTTTCGTTAAAAATTCATTTTTTAGGATTGAAAATTCTACTTTTTTTTCTAAAATTTGTTTTTGTTTTTTTGAGTAAAAAATTCATCACTTTGGGTACAAAGTTAATCTTTTCCGATGTAAAGGTCTACTCTTTACTACAACATTCTTCTTTACTTTTTGAAAACTCAACGCTTTCCTTGAAAATTAATCTGTTTGGTTGAAAATTAAACTATTTTCCTGAAAATTAAACTATTTTCTTGAAAATTGAACTATTTTGTTGAAAATGCAATATGTTTTATTTCACTCGTTTGTCCAATAAAATTTGAGAAAAAAATGGTAACAATAAGGGGGGCTGCATCAAGCTTTGTCTGCTGATCTGTGACGACCCAGGGAAAAATTCAAAAAAATTCTTTAAAAGCGTGACTCAAATTCTGAACAAACCCTATAATTTTTTTAAACATTTTTTCCTATATTTTGTAATTAAAACATGAAATCATAATTTTGGGGTATAGGGGATTCGCTACACTACTTATGATGAAAGTTACGGTATTTGTATTTTTTTAAAGAGGCGCCATGAACGTATATTTCACATCGGGAAGTGGTACTTTTTTTCCATCCCATTTACATCAATTAAGAGAACCGCCGGGGCAAAAGCGGCTCTTGCATTCAGAGTCACACCTGCGCTTAAGTCTTATTTGCTGAACGCGTTCGAGCGTAATGACGCGTAAAGTCAGACGACAAGTAGCAAAAAAAAAGAATTTTTTTTTTTCAACATACTTTTGATTCACATTCGGAATATATGACCGTCGTTAGCGAGGATCTCATCTCTAGTAGCTTAATCGCAAACGTACTTTCTAATCCCTCTTGGTATTCATATGGTAATTTTCATTTCAAAGACAGTTTTTTAAACTATTGAATAAAATGTTAAAAGTAGCAGGTAAAATTCTAGAGCAGAGAGGATTAGGAAGAATTCTTGAGTGGATAAGAAAGTATCTTTGTGGTGATAGATAATATTTAAAAATACGGTTTTTATAGTAAAATTTTCTCTTCAACATACTTCAAAGTTGATGCAAGAATATGAAAGATTCATTGGTATGTGATGAATCGATTGACGTACAATATTAATACATTTTATTAAAGAGTAGGAAAGTAACGGTAATTTATATATTTTTAAAATCGATTTTTATAATAAAAATTGTCTAGTTCTCATAATTTAAAGTTGATGCGAGAATAGAAAAGTTGTGCTGAATCAAGACGAATCGATTGACCTATAACATTGATACATTTTATTGCAGAGTAAGGAAGCTATGGTAATGCATAATATTTGCAAATACGGTTTTTTATAGTAAAACTTTTTTCTCCAACATAATTCCAAGTTGATGCAAGAATACAAAAGATTCCTTGGTTCGATACGAATCGATTAACCTACAATAATAATACATTTTATTGAAGAGTAGGTTTTTTATAGAAAAACTTTTTTCTTCAACATAATTAAAAGTTGATGCAAGAATATAAAAAATTCCTTTGTTTGAGACAAATCAATTGACCTACAATATCAATACATTCTATTAAAGAGTAAGGAAGTTATGGTAATTTATATATTTTTTAAATCGATTTTTATAGTGAAAATTTTCTCATTCTCATAATGTGAAGTTGATGCGAGAACAGAAAAGTTTTGTTGATTCAAGATAAATCGATTGACCTAAAACATTTATTTATTTTATTGAAGAGCAAGGAAGCTATGGTATTGCATAATATTTAAAAATACGGTTTTTTATAGTAAAACTTTTTTCTTCAACATAATTCAAAGTTGATGCGAAAAAATAAAAGATTTATTGGTTCGAGACGAATCGATTGACCTACAATATCAATAAATTTTATTAAAGAGTAGGGAAGTTATGGTAATTTATATATTTTTAAAACTGATTTTTTGTAGTGAAAATTTTCTCATTCTCATAATTTAAAATTGATGCAAAAATAGAATAGTTGTGTTGATTCAAGACGAATCGATTGACCTATAACATCGATACATTTTATTGAAGAGTAAGGAAGTTATGATAATGCATAATATTTGAAAATACGGGTTTTTATAGTAAAACTTTTTTTTTCATCATAATTCAAAGTTGATGCAAGAATATGAAAGATTCCTTGGTTCGAGACGAATCGATTGACCTACAACATTGCAACATTTTATTAAAGAGTAGGGAAGTTATGGTAATTTATATATTTTTTAAATCGATTTTTATAGTAAAAATTTTCTCATTCTCATCATTTAAAGTTAATGCGAGAATAGAATAGTTGTGTTGATTCAAGATGAATCGATTGACCTATAACATTGATAAATTTTATTGAAGGGTAAGGAAGTTATGATAATGCATCATATTTGAAAATACGATTTTTTACAGTAAAACTTTTTTTTTCATCATAATTCAAAGTTGATGCAAGAATATGAAAGATTCCTTGGTTCGAGACGAATCGATTGACCTATAATATTGATACATTTTATTGAAGAGTAAGGAAGTTATGATAATGCATAATATTTGAAAATACGGTTTTTTATAGTAAAACTTTTTTTTTCATCATAATTCAAAGTTGATGCAAGAATAGAAAAGTTTTGTTGATTCAAGACGAATCGATTGACCTATAACATTGAGACATTTTATTTAAGAGCAATGAAGTTATGATAATGCATAATATTTAAAAATACGGCTTTTTATAGTAAAACTTTTTTCTTCAACATACTTCAAAGTTGATGCAAGGATATAAAAGATTCCTTTGTTCGAGACAAATCGATTGACCTACAATATTAATAAATTTTATTAAAGAGTAGGAAAGTTATGGTAATTTATATATTTTTAAAATCGATTTTTATAGTAAAAAGTTTCTCATAGTTTAAAGTTGATGCGAGAATTGCAAAAGTTGTGTTGATTCAAGAAGAATCGATTGACCTATAACATTGATACATTTAATTGAAGAGTAAGGAAGCTATGGTAATGCATAATATTTAAAACTACGGTTTTTTATAGTAAAACTTTTTTCTTCAACATACTTCAAAGTTGATGCAAGAATATAAAAGATTCCTTTGTTCGAGACGAATCGATTGACCTACAATATCAATAAATTTTATTAAAGAGTAGGGAAGTTATGGTAATTCATATATTTTCAAAATCGATTTTTATAGTAAAAATTTCCTCATAATCATAATTTAAAGTTGATGCGAAAACATAAAAGTTGTGTTGATTCAAAACGAATCGATTGACCTATAACATTGGCACATTTCATTCAATAGCAATGAAGTTATGATAATGCATAATATTTGAAAATACGGCTTTTATAGTAAAACTTTTTTCTTCAACATAATTCAAAATTGATGCAAGAATATGAAAGATTCCTTGGTTCGAGACGAATCGATTGACCTATAACATTGATACATTTTATTGAAGAGCAAGGAAGCTATGGTATTGCATAATATTTGAAAATACGGTTTCTTATAGTAAAAATTTTCTCTTCAACATAATTCAAAGGTGATGCAAGAATTTAAAAGATTCCTTGGTTCGAGATGAATCGATTTACCTGCAATATTCATACATTTTATTGAAGAGTGGCGAAGTTATGGTAATTTATATATTTTTAAAATCGATTTTTATACTAAAAATGTTCTAATTCTCATAATTTAAAGTTGATGCAAGAATAGAAAAGTTGTGTTGATTCAAGACGAATCGATTGACCTCTAACATTGATATATTTTATTGCAGAGTAAGGAAGCTATGGTAATGCATAATATTTGAAAATACGGTTTTTTATACTAAAACTTTTTTCTCCAACATAATTCAAAGTTGATGCAAGAATCTAAACGATTCCTTGGTTCGAGACGAATCGATTGACCTATAATATTAATACATTTTATTAAAGAGTAGGGAAGTTATGGTGATTTATATATTTTTCAAAGCGATTTTTTTAGTAAAAATGTTCTCATTTTCATAATTTAAAGTTGATGCGAGGGTAAAAAAGTTGTGTCGATTCAACACGAACCAATTGACCATTTTATTGAAGAGTAAGGAAGCTATGAGAATGCATAATATTTGAAAATACGGTTTTTTATAGTAAACTTTTTTCTTCAACATAATTCAAAGTTGATGCGAAAATATAAAAGATTCCTTGATTCGAAGAAAATCGATTGATCCATAATATTAATACACTTTATAGAAGATTAAGGAAGTTATGCTGATTTATCAAATTTAAATCATCTGTTTCAAACAGAAAAACTTTTTTCATTGACATAACTCAAAGCTGATGATTTCCAAGGAGTGGAATTTTCAACCAAAAAAGAGCAATTCTAAAAAAAAACGAATCGTCAACAAGAACAATTAAAATTTCTATCTAAAAGACAAATTTACAAAAATTTTTGAATTTCGTAAGAAAAAAGAGTAATTTTTAAGAAAGTAGTTTATTTTCATTGAAAAAATCAACTTTTCAAACAAATTATATAAATTCTAAACCTAATCTTGGATTTGTTATGGATATGTTGGATGATCATCAATATAAAAGACTTTTTGATCATAAATTTTCAAATAGAATAATTCTGACCATTTTTGTAAAGAAATCATTAAGCTGGGAACGGGCTTGAATTCGAACTAATTTAATAGAAAACAATAAGAAAATTGAACCATTTTTGGCACAAAGGCATCTTTTTTGGTCAAAATTTCAAACTTTTTTGTTTGAAAATTGGTTTTTTCGGATAGAAAAATGGTCCCTTGTGTTGAAATTCCATTGTTTTTAATTCAAAAGTTTATTATTAAAGATTAGGTTTAGAATTTATATAATTTGTTTAAAAAGTTGATTTTTTCAATGAAAATAAACTACTTTCTTAAAAATTACTCTTTTTTCTTACGAAATTCAAAAATTTTTGTAAATTTGTCTTTTAGATAGAAATTTTAATTGTTCTTGTTGACGATTCGTTTTTTTTTAGAATTGCTCTTTTTTGGTTGAAAATTCCACTCCTTGGTTGAAATTTGTAACACTTTGTTAAAAATTCATTTTTTTGGTTAAAGATTTATGATTTCATTTATTTTGTTGGAAATCCTTTGTTTGGATGAGAATTCGTCTTTTCTGGTTGAATGTGACCATAAATATCTTTAAATGAAAATCTTCAAAAACTTAACTATTTTGTAGAAAATTTTTTCTTTGTTTGAAAACTATTTTTTTGAATTGAAAATTTAACTCTTCAGTTTTTTCTTGCAAATTTATCTTTTTTAGTTGAAAATTCCACTATTGGTTTAAAAATTAATGTAATTTGTTAAAAATTCATCTTTTTAGCAGAAAATTTATATTCTTAGTTAAAAATTCAACTCTTTGGTTAAAAATTCATCTTTTCCAGTTAAAAATTCAACTATTTGGTTGAAAATTGATATTATTTCGCAAAAACTAGTCTTTTTTGGAGAAAAATAATATTGTTGGTGAAAAATTGAACTGTTTAATTGAAAATTCCTGCATTTTTGAAAAATATTTTTATTTGTAGAAAATTGAGATTCTTGGTTGAAAATTCATCTTTTTCGTTGAAAATTAAACTATTTGGGTGAAAAACGTTACAATTTTGTCGAAATTTTTTCTTATGTTTGAAAATTAATTGTTTGAACTGAAAATTTCACTTTGCCATTTTTTATTGTAAATTTACCATTTTCAATTAAAAATTCAACTATTTGGTTGAAAATTCATATAATTTGTTAAAAATTGTTTTGTTTTTTTCGTAGAAAATTAATATCGTTGATTAAAAATTCAACTATTTGGTTAAAAATTCCGGCAGTTGTTCAAAATTTCATTTTTATTTGTAGGAAGTGAAGATTCTTTGTTGAAAATTCATCGTTTTAATTGAAAATTGAACTATGTTTGGCTTGAAAATCTTACAATTTGGTTGATATATTTTTTTCTTTCTTGGTATGAAAATTCATAAAAAATTTATAAAAATTATCAACTCATTGTTTGAAAATCATTCTGTTTTGGTTCAGGATTTAACTATTTTGTTGAAAAATCATATTTTTAAGTTAGATTCAACTGTTTCCGATGTAAAATATAAATATTCTATGATTGAAATAATAATTAAAATATTTTTTGTTGAAAATTAATATTTTTGGTTGAAAATTCATCTCATTGGTTAAAGTTGAACTACTTCGTTTAAAATTCGTTTTTTTTTTGTTAAAAAATTATGATTTTAGTTTGGAATTCATCTCCTGGGTTGAAAATTTAACTATTTTGTTGAAAAGTATTTTTTTGGCTACAAATTAATTTTAATAACTAAAAATGTAACTTTTTTTGTTTAAAATTGACACTTTTTCGTAAAAAAGTTATTTAATTTGTAAAAATTATTTTTTTTCTCATTCTTCTTTTCTGCTTGAATTCAACTGTTTCATATTTTATATTAAAATCTTCCTTTATTGAAAATTTAACTACTTGACTCAAAGTTGAACTACTTTGTTAAAAATTTATTTTTTTGGATAAAGATTCATCTTTTTGATTTAAAATTCATCATCTTAGATTTAAAATTCCACTATTTTGTTAAAAATCTACTTTTTTATCAAAAATTTATATTTTATGTTTGAAAGTTTTAATTTTTTGTAAAACATTCGTCTTTTTGCGTTAACAATTCATCTCTTCTGGTAAAAATTTCATCTTTTTTGGTTGAAAATTCCACTGTGTGATTGAAAATTAATTGTTTTGGTTAGGGATTTAACTTTGTTTTTTAAATTCAACTATTGGGTTTAAAATTAAGTTTTTTTTAAATAATATTTTCGAGTTAAAAACTCACCTTTCTTTTGTATAATATTCGTCTATCTGGGTTGAAATTTCAACAGTTGGTAGAAACTTAAACGATTTGGTTGCAAATCAACTGTTTGCTTAATTTTTTTTCTCGTAGAAATTTCGAATTTTCTACAAAAAAATTTGTTTACTTAATTTTTGAACATTTTTTATTTAATTAAACATTTTTAATATATTTGGTTGAAAATTCATCTTCTTTAGTATAAAATTAATCTTTTTGTTTCGTTAACATTAATATTGGTTTCATTAAAAATAATTGATTCCCTTATTATTCCCCAATTTTGTATGAAAAATAATTCTAATTCCTCTGTTTTAAGATGTTTTAAGAAGATCTCAAAAGCTATTTTTTATACAAATATGAATTTCCTCTCGGAATAATTAATTTAAATTAAGAAAAGCATTTTCGTAGGTAATGAACGTGTCTAAAATATATGCCAATTAAATTTGCGATGCGCATAAATTGTACAGTAACTGCAGACAGTTTCGGTCAGACGGTCTGTCCGTGGTAATCTATTCCACTGCGTGGAGCATCAGTATTAATAACATGGTCCGAGAATATTAGAACACTCGCTTGGCTGACCAACACAGTTTAAATCTACTTCGAAATTCAGATTATCCGCTTTCACCGTAAGCATTTTCCATAATGTAATTACAAGAATAAAATTATATTTGCTTAAAAAAATGTAATTTAACATATTTTTGTTTCCGTTTAAAAAAAAAATCTTCATTCGTCAGTGAAAGCATTATTTTAGGACTAAGCGAACAAAACGTGATAAATCCAGTAGAATTGATTTAAGAATATTTAATGATATATTGTAGCTTCTGAAATCCATTGATCAGAATTAAATTAAATTAAAATTAATTTGTTTAGCTAAAAATTTGACTTTTCTATTTTTGGTTAAAAAATTAGCATTTTGGGTTAAAAATTCAACTATTTTTTTAACAAAAAACTATTTGGTGGAAAGTTAACTTTTTTGTTGAAAATTCATATTTTTGGTTGAAATAAAATCTTCTAATTTGTAAATTTATCTATTTCATTTTTGTTGAGAATGTATATTTGTTGGTTAAAAATTGAGTTGTTCGATTACAAATTTAACTATTTTGTTGAAAGAATAATTATTTTTTTGAAAATTCAATTATTTTCTTGAAGTCATCTTTTTGATGAAAAGTCCAACTGTTTTGTTGAAAAATCGTCTTTCTGGATTGAAAATTTATCTTTTCTGGTAGAAAAGTCATCTTCATTTGTTGAAAATTAACTTTCATGTTGAAAATTCAGCTTTTATGTTTAAAAATTTAATTTTGTTGAAAAAATTGCATTTTTTTATTAGGTTGAAACTTCAACTTCATAGTTGAAAATTGAGCAATTTTTGTGAAAAACTATTTTGTTGAAAATTCAACTCTGGTTAAAAATTAATCTTTTTCGCTGAAAATTAAAGTATTTTGGTGAAAAACTTAACTATTTTATTGAAAATTGTTTTTTTTTGTTGGAAAATTATTCTTTTTAACTGAAAATTTAACTCTTCTATTTTTTACTTTCAGTCAAAAATTCAACGATTTGGTAGCAAAATTGATATAATTTGTCAAAAATTGTTTTTTTTTTTTTAGTAGAAAATTAATATTATTGGTTAAAAATTCAACTACTTGGTTGAAATTTTTTATATTTATTTGTGTAAAATTAAGATTCTTGGTTGAAAATTTAACTATTTCGTTGAAAATTAAAGTTGGTTGAAAATTGATGTATTTTGTTAATAATTGAACGTTTTAGTATCAGAAAATTAATGTTGTTGGTTAAAAATTCAATTATTTTGTTGAAAATTCATTTATTTTGTTAGATTTTCATTTTTTTGTAGAAAATTAAGATTCTTGGTTGAAAAT
Organism: Andricus curvator; assembly: GCA_932195095.1. NCBI lineage: Eukaryota > Metazoa > Arthropoda > Insecta > Hymenoptera > Cynipidae > Andricus > Andricus curvator. The sequence continues at coordinate 150,745 of CAKNYM010052933.1, forward strand.
TCATCTTTTGGTTGAAAACTGAACTAGTTTGTTATACATTAAACTATTTGGTTGAAAATTCAAATTTTTGGTTGAAAATTGAAACATTTTGCTAAAAAACTTGACTATTTTAATGGAAATCTCAGCTATTTGGTTGAAAATTCTTCTTTTTAGTAGTTTTTTTGTTTTTTGTTTTTTTAGTTTAGTTTTTAGTTTTTTAGTTTGGTGAAAACTCAAAAATTTTGTCGATTTTTGTAAAATTAATTTTTCAAACTATAAATTCCAGTCTTCCCTTCTTTATAGCTATTCAGCTTTTATGGTTACAAATTTAATTTTGTTGAAAAAATTGTCTTTTTTACTTGAAAATTCAACTATTTAATTGAAATGCAAATTTTTTTGTTTGAATTTTGATTTTGTTTGAAAATTTGTGGATCTGGGTAAATTTCGAATTTTGGATTTTGCATCAACCTTATTTGGGTGAAAATTGATGAATTTTGCTAAAAATTCTACTTTTTTGGCAGAAAATTAATTATCCTGGTTGAAAATTCATTTTTCGTTGTTAAAAATTCTCTTATTTGATTGCAAATTTAGCCATTCAGTTGAAATTTGAATTTTTACCTGAAATTTTAGGAATTTGAAGAGTTTCAAATTAAAATGAATAAAGTACCCGCATTAATTTTATTTAAAAGAATTTATTTTTGTGAAAAATCACTAGGGTTTAAAAAATACTGCTGAAGTAGAAATAAAGTTCTAAATAAAAAAAAATACCAAATAAGTTAAAAATATCCTACAATGAAATTTTTTTTTATTTAATAATAAAAGTTCCATTTTCTTTATTTTTTAAAATTCTTACAAGTGCAGATTAAAAAAGAGGTTAAAAATTTAACAAAATGCCATATCCGGATTTGCATTCAGGGATCTCTTTGGAACCATCAATCACCGAGAAAAAAAAACTGAATAGAATAATTCATCTGGTTCTTGGACTAATGATACGTTCCTTTTCCACTAACCGCTGCACATAAAAAAGCCTTGTACATCGCTAACTTAGATTCTAATCCTTAAATCCTGTTGGGAAAACCCGAAACGTTAGGAATTTCTCGAAAGAAAATACATTTACTCATTTATTATTTATCATGCATTAGTAATCGAACCCAGGACGGACGTTAACATTATGTAAGGTCGATTGCGCACAAAGCAAAAAAGGTGTCGATGAGAAACAATTAGCAAATACGCCATTTGAATAAACAAGTCCAAATTATTGATTGGAAATCCCAAATTAGCATCTGAAGAATCAGGTTTTATTTTTAGCGACAGGATCCTATAGCTGGAAACCCATATAAATCAACAAAACCAAAAATGATTGATTCTTAATGTCAAAAATTTAATTGATAATCTAAATGAAATTTTCAAACTGCAAATGTAACTCTTCCATTTTTTATTGTAAATTTATCTTTTCGAGATAAAAATTCAACTATTTGGTTGCAAATTGATATCATTTGCTAAACACTAGTCTTTTTGGAGAAAATTAATATTGTTCGTTAAAAGTTGAACTGTTTAATTGAAAATTCCTGCATTTTTTGAAAATATGTTTATTTGTAGAAAATTGAGATTCTTGGTTTGAAATTCATCTTTTTCGTTGAAAATTAAACTATTTGGGTGAAAAATGTTACAATTTCGTCAAAATTTTTTGTTTTGTTTAAAAATTAATTGTTTCAACTCAAAATTTCACTTTGCCATTTTTTATTGTATATTTACAATTTTCAATTAAAAATTCAACTGTTTGGTGGAAAAATGATGTATTTTTTTAAAAATTGGGCGTTTCAGCAAAAAATTAATATCGTTTTTGTTTAAAATTTCAAATATTTAGTTGAAAATTCATCTTTTTAATTGAAAACTGAACCAGTTTGTTAAAAAAACGTTAAAAAATACATTTACCCATTTATTATTTATCATGCATTAGTAATCAAACCCGAGACGGACGTTAACATTATGTAAGGTCGATTGCGCACAAAGCAAAAAAGGTGTCGATGAGAAACAATTAGCAAATACGCGATTTGAATAAACAAGTCCAAATTATTGATTGGAAATCCCAAATTAGCATCTGAAGAATCAGCTTTTATTTTCAGCGACAGGATCCTATAGCTGGACACCCATATAAATCAACAAAACCAAAAATGATTGATTCTTAATGTCAAAAATTGAATTGATAATCTAAATCAAATTTTCAAACTGAAAATTTAACTCTTCCATTTTTTATTGTAAATTTATCTTTCCGAGATAAAAATTCAACTATTTGGTTGCAAATTGATATCATTTTCTAAAAACTAGTCTTTTTTGGCGAAAATTAATATTGTTGGTTAAAAGCTGAACTGTTTAA
>CAKNYM010052933.1:153110-164829 GCA_932195095.1 Andricus curvator
AAAAACAGTTAAAAATTTCTCGAAAGAAAATACATTTACCCATTTATCATGCATTAGTAATCGAACCCGAGACGGACGTTAACATTATGTAAGGTCGATTGCGCACAAAGCAAAAAAGGTGTCGATGAGAAACAATTAGCAAATACGCGATTTGAATAAACAAGTCCAAATTATTTATTGGAAATCCCAAATTAGCATCTGAAGAATCAGGTTTTATTCTTAGCGACAGGATCCTATAGCCGCAAAACCATATAAATCAACAAAACCAAAAATGATTGATTGAAAAAAAATGGTATAAAAAGTAAAGAACCTTGCAACACATTATTGTTCTTAATGTCAAAAATTGAATTGATAATCTTGAGCAAAAAATAGTGATTTGAATATCGATCGATGAATGGCTTGTTATTGATTATCGGTATCGAAATAACTATGCAAATTATGAGGGTAATATCGCAAAATGACAGGTATATCAATTTCTAAATGACTTTCCCGATTGAAAAGGAAGATATAAATTTATATGTGTGAAATGGATTTTATGTGTATTTTATGTGTATGTGAGGGTAGGTGTAAAAATATCCAGAGTTGCGATTTCTTGGGGGAAAAGATTTTTGCCAAAGCAGAACAGATTGCGTACGAGTTTGCCTCGACACGCCTTCGCGACCTTATCGCCTCCTGCTAATCGTATTGTTTCGATTGATCCGCGAACGCTGATCATAATCCGTAATAGTAGACTCGACCCTTAAACAATTTCACATTCTATTTTACGACGTAATTAGATAAATGACCGGCGAATTCTCAAATGGTTGTGAAATCATTTCCATAGTAGCAGCATTGAAAATATCTGTCTGGATATAGTCTGGATTTTTCTACTTATGATCGTCAAAACAGAGCGAAAAGTCCTTTTTATTAATTTTACAATATAGCTCATAGTTAATTTTTGGAATGTATAGAATTCCTGAAAAAAAAACAAGAATCCAACGATCAAATTTGGACAACCAACACAAAATGTTCCTATTGCAATTTGATCGTTGGATTCTTGTTTTATTTTCAGGAATTCTATACATGAACTTGAGTATTGGACGTTAAATAGGATTTTGAATTTGATTTTAATCTAATTTAAAATTGTTAAATTTTAATTTTTTGAAATTTAAAAGTCATCTATTCTATTTTTGGTTTATAATTCATCTTTTGCTCGCCTCTTAGACTTGAAAATCCCACAATTTATTTTATTTTAAATTAAAGTCCTTTTTCGGTGAAATATCAATTGTCACCATTTTTCTTGAAAATTAATCTTTTTTAGTTGAAAGTTGAGTTACTTTATCAAAAATTCATTTTTTTAGTTCAGGATTCATGATCCTAGTTGACAAAATCATCTCTTCGGTTGAAAATTTAACTATTTTTTTCAAAAGTATTTTTTTTTACTGAACATTAATTTTCTTAACTCAAAATGTATGTGACTACTCTATTGTTGGTTTAAAATTGATATCTTTTAGTTAAAAATTAATGTTTGTTTTTTTTTGGAAATTCGTTTTTTCTTGGTTCAAATTTGTAATGCTTTGTTAAAAATACATTTTTTTGGACGAAGATTCATCTCCATGGTTAAAAATTTCACCATTTAGTTGAAATTAACTTTTTTTAAAATTTGTTGTTGAGGATTAGACTTTTTTTTTGTTGAGAATCGCTCTTTTTTGGTTGAAAATTCCACTCCTTGGTTGAAATTTGTAACACTTTGTTAAAAATTCATTTTTCTTTGTTAAAGAGTCATGATTTCATTTATTTTGTTAGAAATTCTTTATTTGTATGAGAATTCGTCTTTTCTGGTTGAATGCAGCCAAAAATATCTTTAAATGAAAATCTTCAAAAACTGAACTATTTTTTTGGAAATTTTTTGTTTTTTCGAAAACTATTTTTTTAAACTGAAAATTTAACTCTTCCATTTTTTCTTGTAAATTTATCTTTTTTAGTTGAAAAATCCACTATTTGTTTAAAAATCAATGTGGTTTGTTGAAAATGGGTCTCTTTAGCAGAAAATTTATATTCTTAGTTAAAAATTCCACTATTTGGTAGGAAATTTATGTACTTTGTTGAATTTTCATTTTTTTCTGTTGAAAATTCAACTCTCTGGTTAAAAATGCATCTTTTTCGTTAAAAATCAAATTATTTTGTTGCAAAACTTAACTATTTTGTTGAAATTTTTTTTTTCTTATGAAATTTTCAAACTAAAAATTTAACTCTTCCATTTTTTATTGTAAATTTATCTTTTCCAGATAAAAATTCAACTATTTGGTTGAAAATTGATATCATTTGTTAAAACCTAGTCTTTTTTGCAGAAAGTTAATATTGTTGGTTAACAATTGAAACTTTTAATTGAAAATTCATGCATTTTTTCAAAATACTATTTTTATTTGTAAAAAATTGAGATTCTTGGTTGAAAATTAATCTTTTTCGTTAAAATTTAAACTATTTGGGTGAAAAACGTTACTATTTTGTTGAAAATTTTTCTTTTGTTCGAAAATTAATTTTTTGAACTGAAAATTTCACTTTGCCATTTTTTATTGTAAATTTACCTTTTTTAATTGAAAATTCAACTGCTGGGTTGAAAATTGATGTATTTTGTTAAAAATTGGGCGTTTTAGCAGAAAATTAATATTGTTTTTGTTTCAAAATTCAACTATGCAGTTGAAAATTCATCTATTTTGTAAAATTTTCATTATTTTCTTGTAGAAAATTAAGATTCTTGGTTGAAAGTTCATCTTTTTGGTTGAAAACTGAACTAGGTTGTTAAAAATTCAACTATTTCGTTGAAAATTGATATAATTTGTTCAAAATTGTTTGTTTTTTCCGTTGAAAATTAATATTTTTGATTAAAAATTCAAATATTTGGTTGAAAATTCCAGCATTTCTTCAAAATTTCATTTTTGTTCGTAGAAAGTCAAGATTCTTTGTTGAAAATTCATCGTTTTGATTTTGAACTATTTTGTTGAAAATTGATGTAATTTGTTAATCCTATTTATTTTTACCATGAAGTTTATAGTTAATTTGTTCGAATGGAAAAGTCATCAATTATATTTTTGGTTTATAATTCATCTCTGTTGGTCGAAAATTTAATTATTTTGTTGAAAATTTAACTGTTTTGTAGAAAATTCGCTTTTTTGGCTTGAAAATCCCACAATTTATTTTATTTTAAATTAAAATCCTTTTTGGGTGAAATATCAACTGTGAACATTTTTTTCTTCAAATTAATCTTTCTTGGTTTAAATTTGAATTACTTTAGTAAAAATTAATTTTTTTTAATTGAGGATTCTTGATTTTAATTCAAAATTCATCTCGTCGGTTGAAAATTTAACTCATTTTTTCACAAGTCATTTTTTTTTTGTTGAACATTAATTTTTTAACTCAAAATGTAACTATTCTATTGTTGGTTTTAAATTCATATTTTTTAGTTGAAAATTAATGTTTTTTTGTTGAAAAGTTGTTTTCTGATTGACTTCATCTGTTTTCAATTTAAAATCTTTTTTTGCTGAAAATTCTACCACTTGGCTCAAATTTTTAATGCTTTGTTAAAAATTCATTTTTTTACGAAGATTCATGTCCATGGTTGAGAATTTTACTATTTTGTTGAAAATCAACATTTTTGTTGAAAATTTGTCTTCTTTAGTTAAAAATGTTATCTTTTTTAGTTAAAAATTCATGATTTCATTTATTTTGTTAAAAATTCTTTGTTTGGATGAGAATTCGTCTTTTCTGCCTGAATGCGACCAAAAATATCTTCAAATGAAAATCTTCAAAAACTTTACTATTTTGTTGAAAATTCATCTTTTCCATTGAAAATTAAACTATTTTGGTGAAAAAATGAACTATTTTGTTGAAAATTGTTTCCTTGTTTGAAAACTATTTTTTTTAAACTTAAATCTTATTTAGTTGAAAATTCCACTATTTGTTTAAAAAGTCATGTAATTTGTTAAAAATTGATCTTTTTAGCAGAAAATTTATATTCTTTGTTGAAAATTCAACTATTGGGTAGAAAATTCATGTACTTTGTTGAATTTTAATTTTTTTTGTAGAAAATTAAGATTCTTACTTGAAAACTAACTCTCATTTGTTATTGTAAATTTATCTGTTTTATTTGAAATTTTAACTATTTAATTGAAAATTCATCTATTTCGTAAAATTTTCATTTTTTTCTTGTAGAAAATTAAGATTCTTTGTTGAAAATTCATCTTTTTGGTTGAAAACTGAGCTAGTTTGTTAAAAATTCAACTATTTGGTTGAAAATTGATATAATTTGTTGAAAATTGTTTTTTTTCGTAGGAAATTAATATTGTTGAATAAAAATTCAAAATTTGGTTGAAAATTCCGGCTTTTTTCAAAATTTCATTTTTATTTGTATAAAGTCAAGATTCTTCGTTGAAAATTCATCGTTTTGATTGAAAATTGAACTATTTGGTTTGAAATTGAAATTCTTGATTGAAAGTTGAACCATTTTGGTGGAAAACTGAACTATTTTGTTGAAAATTGTTTCTTTTTCTTAGTTTGAAAATTAATTTTTTGAACTAGAAATTTAACTCTTCCATTTTTGTATTGTAAATTTATCTTTTTTAGTTGAAAATTCAACTATTTTGTTGAAAATTCAACTATTTTGTTGAAAATTCAACTCCTTGGTTGAAATTTCAACAATCTCATTGAAAATATTCAACAATCTCGTTAAAAATATTCAACTATCTTTTTAAATAAAAATAAAAAGAATAGTTAAAAAAGTATCCGCCCTCCCGAATCCTCTTTTTAGTTTATTTCAAATTTGCACATACCCTAATATACTTAAATATTTATGCTATAATATATGCTATTCTTTAAAAAATAGCCAAACTCTCGATTTGATCATCAAAATTGTTTAAGTAATGATTGATTCTTTGAAATTTGCAGAGCATTATAGCACAAAGTCATCGGAAAGATATTCTAACTTAATTCTATAAAAAATGGAGCCTGTACGTTGAAAAATAGCCAAATTCTCAATTTTTTAAACTAAAATTTTTAAATAATTAAAAATTCTCGTAAATTTACAAACCAACATAGATAACAGTCATCGAAAAGATATTCTTAGTTGAATTCGTAAACAAACTGAGCCTATTCGTTGAAAAACAGCCAAACTCTGCAAAGTAACATAGGAAATACTTATTTTCAATACATTCCTTTTGGTTCTGTAAACAAATCGAGCCAATTCGTTGAAAATAATAAAATTACAAATAATAATTCTTGTAAATTTACAAAGCAACATAGGTAACAGTCATCGGAAAGATATTCTTAGTTGACTTTTTAAATACATTTTGCTTATTCCTTGAAAAATAGCCAAACTCTGAATATATTCATAAAAATTGTTTGAATAATTAATAATTATTGCAAATTTGCAAAGTCGCGTAGAAAGAGTTATTGCAAATACATTCTTGGTAATTCCGTAAACAAATTAAGCCCATTCGTTGAAAAATGGCCAAACTCTTAATTTTTCAATCGAAATTGTTTAAATAATTAATAATTTTTGAAACTTTGCGAAGCGTCGTACAAAAAAGTCATTGGAAAGATATGCCTAGCTCATTCTGTAAAAATTTGTAGCATGTTTGTTAAAAAATAGCCAAACTCTTTTTAAATAAAAATAAAATAAAAAGAATAGTTCAAAAAGGATCCGCCCTACCCAATCATCTTTTGAGTTTATTTCAAATTTTCACATACCCTAATATACTTGAATATTTATGAAGAATAAAATTTGTTCCAATTTGCATATTTACCTATAACTTTATAAAAATTGAATTCAAGTACAAATTGTAGTTGTCAGGCAGACAAAACTGTGCCATTCGAAAGGAGAAGTTATTACCAAAGTAGAGAGTATAACGATAAGGTACACAATGTATGTACTCGCAAATGCGTATGGATAGAAAGAAAAGTCTGGTTGCTACTTCGAAAGAGATCGTAGGACAATGATAACTGCAGGATCCGCCCACCAAGCAATACCTTGCCGGCAATCGTAACACCACTTTATTGCCACGTTCTCCAAAGCCCGGGGATTCCCCAGCGTAGGTGTTCCTTTCTTTTCAATATATTTTTTTTTTTTTGAACAGTTCAAATTTCAAATTCTTTTTGTCCTCTCCTTTGCATTCCTTTTTCACACTTACATAATAACGGTCTGAATATAAATAGAAATTTAGTGACATATTTCCGAGACTTTATATGCACTTAAAATCCAATATCTATGGATAGACTTGGGTTCGCATTTAACCAAAATTAATTCAAATAAATACAGTTCAATTTTTTTTATTCAGGTGGAATAGAATTAGCAACATAGAAAAGAGTATTTGGAAAGATATTCTGAGTTCATTCCGTATGCAAAAATCGTACCCCTTACTTGAAAAATAGCCAAGCTCTGAATATCTTTATGAAAATTGTTGCAATAATAAATAATTATTGTAAATGTGCAAAGTATCGCAGAAAAGAGATATATTGAAAATAACCCCTTCGTTGATATCTAAAACAAATTGAGCCTATTCTTTAAAAAATAGCTAAACTTCTAATTTGTTGATGAAAATTGTTTAAACAATTGGTGAAAAATTGAGCCTATTCACTGAAAAATAGCCAAATTCCTAACTGGTTTATAAAATTGTTTTTAAATAATTATTAAATCTTGGAAATTTACAAAGCAACATATAAAAGAGTCATCGGAAAGACAATCTTAGTTGACTCTGTAAACAAATTGTGTTTATTCCTTGAAAAATACCCAAACTCCGAATATGTTTATGAAAATTGTTTAAATAATTAATAATTATTGCAAAATTTCGAAGTATCATAGGAAAGAGTTATTTGGAAAACATTCTTTATTGATTCCGTAATAAAATTGAGCCTGTTCATTAAAAAATAGCCAAACTCTTAATTCTTCTAAATTTACAAAGCAACATAGATAACAGTCATCGGAAAAATATTCTTAGTTGAATTCGTAAACAAACTGAGCCTATTTGTTGATAAACAGCCAACCTCTGAATATTTTTATGAAAATTGTTAAAATAATTAACAGTTATTGTAAATTTGCAAAGTAACATAGGAAAGACTTATTTTTAATACATTCTTTTTGGTTCTGTAAACAAATTGAGCCAATTCTTCGAAATAATGATATTACAAATAATAATTATTCTTGTAAATTTACAAAGCAGCATAGAAAACAGTCATCTGAAAGATATTCTTAGTCGAATGCGTAAGGAAATTGAGGCTATTCGTTGAAAAACAGCCAAACTCTGAATATGTCAATGAAAAATGTTAAAATAATTAATAATTATTATATATTTTCAAACCATAGTAAAGAGTCATCAGAAAGACAATTTTAATTGACTCCGTAAACAAATTGTGTATATTCCTTAAAAAAACCCAAACTCTCAATATGTTTATAAAAATTGTTTAAATAATTAATAATTCTTGTAATCTAGCAAATTAACTTATTAAAGACTCATTATAAATACATTCTTTTTTGTTCTGTAAACAAATTGAGCCAATTCGTCACAAATAGACAAACTCTGAATTTTTTTATAGAAATTGTTTAAATAATTAATCATTCTTGTAATTGTACATAAGCAACATATGAAAGAGTCATGGAAAAGACTTTTCTTAGCCTCATAGAAAAGCGTAAACGGAAAAAGATTCTTGGTTAATTCTATAAAAAAATTTACCTTCGTTGAAAATAGCCAAAATTTGAATTTGTAAAGCAACATAGAAAAGAGGATTTAGAAAGTTATTCTTAGTTCTTTCCGTATAAAAAATTGTTATTCTTCCTTGAAAAATAGTCAAGCTCTGGATATCGTTATGAAAATTGTTGCAATAATTGATAATTATTGTAAATCTGCAAAGTATCGCAGAAAAGAGATATTGAAAATACCTTCTTTGTTGATATCTAAAACAAATTCAGCCTATTCTTTAAAAAATAGCCAAATGCCTCATTTGCTCGTGAAAATTGTGTAAACAATTAATAAATTTATGAAATTCCCAGAGCATTACAGACAAAAGTCATCGGAAAGATATCCTTAGTTAATTTTGTAAAAAATTGAACCTATTCATTGAAAAATAGCCAATTTCCCAATTGGTTTATAAAATTGTTTACATAATTAATAAATCTTGGAAATTTACAAAGCAACATATGAAAGAGTCATCGGAAAGATATTCTTAGTTAACTCCGTAAACAAATTGTGCCTATTCCTTGAAAAACAGCCAGACTCTAAATTTTTTAATCGAAATTGTTTAAATAATTGATAATTCTTATAAATTTTTAAAGCAACATAGAAAATAGTCGTCGGAAAGATATTCTTAATTGACTCCGTAGAAAAATTGTGCCTATTACTTTAAGAACAGCCAAACTCTGAATATGTTAATGAAAATTGTTTAAATAATTAATAATTATTGTAAATGTGCGAAATATCGTAACAAAAATGACTGGAAATACATTCTTTATTGATTCTGGAAACAAATTGAGCCTATTCTTCAAAAAATAGCCTAACTCTTGATTTGTTTATAAAAAATGGTTTAAATGATGAAAAAATCCTGAAAATTTTCAGAGAATTATATAAAAAAGTAATTGGAAAGACATTCTTAGTTAATTTGGTAAAAAATCGAGCCTATTAATTGAAAAATAGCCAAACTCTGAATTTTTGTTATGAAAATTGTTTAAATAATTATTAATTCTTGTAAATTCACAAAGCGACATAGAAAAGAGTCATCGGAAAGGAATTCTTAGTTGACTCCGTAAACAAATTGTGCCTATTCCTTGAAAAATAGCCAAACTCGGCATATGTTTATGAAAGGCAAAAAAATTAATTCTTAACGCAATTGTTGAATAGTCTACAAAGTAGATTCATTTTTAACCAAAAAAGACGGATTTTCCAGAAAGTAGTTACCTTTTGAACCAAAAAGAATACTTTTTAGCAAAATTGTTTAATTGTCAAACAAGGTAGGTTAATTTTCAACCAAACAGTTGAATTTTTAACCAAAGAGACTTTTTTCAGAAAAAAAAAAATTTTAATAATTTTTATTTCATAGCTTCATCTAGTCTGAAAAGACGTTAAATATTTTCTGTTATTTTCAAATGATAATACAGATTCCTTCAAAAAAGGATAAAAAATGTATTAATTACGAAATTTTACTTCAGATTTCTCTAAAAACTGGAATATGTTGTTTACTAATCCTTTTACTTCTTATGGAATGTTAGATGTAAAAAGTCAGATCTGGGACTCTTCCACTTTCTACTATGCCAGCTTGAAAAATAAAGTCATAAAAATAAAAGAGTAAGTCTTTAATGATTATTATTTTTAGAATGAGGAAATTGGTTCGAAAAATAAAATTGGTTAATTAAAATATCTTCGTATTAGTGTTTTATTGAAAGATTCACTTTTCGCTATGCTGAGATTCCTCGTCAAGATTTTAATGAGAGACTGGTTCCAAGAATCAAAGAAACAATGTTGTTTCTCTTACTTAACAAAGAGTGGGAGGAAAGTGGATATAGTTTATAGATTGCTTCAGGGTCGAAGGATTCAATCAAGAAGTGGGAAAATAAGAAAAAAATATCAATCCCATTTGGAAAATTTGAAAAATTTCATTTAAAGGCATTCTGAATCACAATTGCTCAAAATAAAAAATTAAAGTTGGAACCGTTCAAATTCGAATTTTCTACAACAGACAAAATTGTTTAAGTAAAATAATTAAATAAAGGGAAAATTAAAAATTATTTCAGATTGAAGTTTTTTATTTAACGAAAGTTATTAAGGGTTTTATGTTTTTTGTTTCTCTTTAGATAAAAAATGCAGTAATTATTTAATCATAATTTTGTAGGGATAATTTTATTTCTTAAAAGTAAAATATTCTGTACAAATCTCTTAAGTAAATTTTTAATAAAAAATATTATTTATTAAATAAATAATTGCATGAGTCCTTACTAAAATTATTTAGATAAAAAGGTACCAAAGAGATTTGTAGAGAATAATTTGTTGAAAATTTAAATTTCCCGGTTTAAAATTTTACTGTTTTGTAGAAAATTCTTATTTTCGGCTTGAAAATTTAACTATTTTGTAGAGACCCAACTATTCGATCGAAATTTGAAATACTTTGTTAAAAATTTATTTTTTTAGTTGGAGATTCACCATTTCAGTTTTGAATTGATTTATTTGGTTAAAAATTGAACTATTTAGTTGAAAATCCGTTTTTTAATTGAAGATTCACCATTCTTTTTTTAAATTGATGTATTCGGTTGAAAATTAAACTATTTTGTTGACAATTCCTTTTTTTTCTTGGTTAAAAATTTTTTTTTCAACTAAAAATTCAGCTATTCCATTTTTGGTTAAAAATTTATCTTTTTAAGTTGAAACATTGAATCTTTCTTTGAAAATTCATGTATTTTGTAGAAAATTAATTTTTTTAGTTGAAGATTTACCATTCTAGTTTTAAATTGATTTATTCCGTTAAAAAAATTGAACTATTTTGTTAAAAATCTATTTTTTCAGTTGAAGATACACCATTCTTGTTTTAAGTTGATGTATTGGGTTGAAATTAAACTATTTTGTTGACAATTCCTTTTTTTTCTTGGTTAAAAATTTTTTTTTAACTAAAAATTCAGCTATTCCATTTTTGGTTAAAAATTTATCTGTTTTAGTTGAAACATTAATTCTTTCTTTGAAAATTCATGTATTTTGTAGAAAATTAATTTTTTTAGTTTAAGATTTACCATTTTAGTTTTAAATTGATTTATTCCGTTGAAAATTGAACTATTTTGTTGAAAATTTATTTTCTTAGGTGAAGATGTACCATTTTAATTTTAAATTGATTTATTCTGTTGAAAATTGAACTATTTTGTTAAAAATTTATTTTTTTGGTTGAAGATTTACCATTTTAGTTTTAAATTGATTTATTCCGTTGAAAGTTGAACTATTTTGTTCACAACTCATTTTTTTTCTTGCTTCCAAATGAATTTTTCAAACTAAAAATTCAACTATTTCATTTCTAGTTGAATATTCATCTTTTTTTTTGAAACATTAATTGTTTCTTTGAAAATTCATGTATTTTGTTAATAATTTATTTTTTTAGTTGAAGATTTACCATTTTAGTTTCAAATTGATTTATTCCGTTGAAAATTGAACTATTTTGTTTACAATTATTTTTTTTCTCTTGGTTTAAAATTAATTTTTTCAACTAAAAATGCAACTAATCCATTTTTGGTTAAAAATTTATATTTTTTAGTTGAAACATTAATTTTTTCTTTGATAATTCATGTATTTTGTTAAAAATTAATTTTTTTAGTTGAAGATTTACAATTATAGTTTCAAATTGATTTATTCCGTTCAAAATTGAACTATTTTGTTGAAAATTTATTTTTTAGGTGAAGATTTACCATTTTAGTTTTATATTGATTTATTCCGTGGAAAATTGAACTATTTTGTTGAAAATTTATTTTTTTAGGTGAAGATTTACCATTTTAGTTTTAAATTGATTTATTCCGTTGAAAATTGAACTATCTTGTTAAAAATTTATTTTTTTGGTTGAAGATTTACCATTTTAGTTTTAAATTGATTTATTTAGTTGAAAATTGAACTATTTTGTTAACAATTCTTTGTTTTTCTTGGTTTAAAATTAATTTTTTCAACTAAAATTCAACTATTCCATTTTTGGTTAAAAATTTATCTTTTTTAGTTGAAACATTAATTTT
>CAKNYM010052933.1:179829-193079 GCA_932195095.1 Andricus curvator
TCTTTGGTTGAAAGTTGAACTTCTTTTTTGAAAATTCGTTTTTTTTTTTATTTAAAATTATTATTTGTAACCGAAAATGTAAGTGCTTGTTTGAAAGTTAAACTGTTTGGTCGAAAATTAACTTTTTAGTTGACAATTAAACTGTTTTAGTTGAAAATTCGTCTTTTTGAATTGAAAATCCAAGTATTTTGTTGAAAATCCGACCCTTTTGGTAAAATATTAATCCTCATGGTTGAGAATTTATGTATTTTATTAAAAGTTCGACTTTTTTAGTAGAAAATCACTTTTTTGTGTTCAAAATTCAACTGTTTGGTTAAAAACTAATCTTTTTTAGTTAATGATTCGCGTATTTTGCTGAAAATTAATTTTTTTTTTATTTAATTCAACCGTTTTTTATTTAAAATGAAAATGTTGTTTAATTGAAATATCAATTTTTCATTTTTTGTTGAAAAATTTTCTTTTTAGGTTTGAAAGTTGAACTGCTTTGATGTAAACTCGTTTTTTGGTTAAAAATAATTTTTTCCAACTGTAAATTTAACTATTTGATTGAAAATTCAACTGTCTGCTTAAAAATTAACTTTTTTGTTAAAAATTCGAATGTTTTGTTGACAATTTATCTAATTGGTTCGATAATTCAACAATTTGTTATAAAATTCAAATCTTTTGTAGAAAATTAGTTTTTCCAAATTGAAAATTCATTTTTTATTGAAAATTTAACTATTTTATTTTAGGTTGAAAATTGATCTTTTTCAGTTGAGAAATTAAACTTTTTGTAGAAAATTTAACTATTTCGCTGAAAATTCAAGTATTTTGTTGATAATTCGTTGTTTTTCGTAAAAAATCAATTTTTTGGTTAAAAACGCAACATTTTCGTTGAAAATTAATTTTGTTGTAATCAAGGATTCTAGTATTTTGTTGAAAATTTGTATTTTTTTGGTTGAATTCAACTGTTTCTAATTTAAAATTAATATCTTTTTCGGTTCAAATATGAACTATTACATTTTTTTTGTTCAAAATTCATCTTTTTCGGTTGAAAATTCAAGTCATTGGTTGAAAGTATAACTAATTTTTTCAAAATTTATTTATCTTTTTTTGTTGAAGATTCATAATTTTAGTTTAAATGTAAAATTTAAATTCAAACAATTTGGTTCAAAATGCATTTAATTTGTTTTAAAATAGTATTTTTCGTAAAAAATTAATTTTCTCGATTGAAAATTCTACCACTTGGTGGAAAGTTTAACTAGTTTGTTAAATATTTTTTTTATTAGTTGAAGATCCAGTTTCTTAGTAGGAAATTTAACTATTTTCTTAAAAACTTGTTTCTTTTTTTTTGAAAATGAATTTTTTCTACTGAAAATTTAACTATTACATTTTTTGTCGAAAATTAACTTTTCTGTTAAATAATTGATATTTTCTGCTTAAAAGTTCAACTGTTTTGTAGAAAATTCGTTTTTTTAATAAAAATTTAAAAATTGGGTAGAAAATTCAACTATTTGATTTAAAATTCAACTATTTGGTTGACAATTTAACTATTTGGGTGAAAATCAACCTTTTTGTTCGGAAATTTACATTCCCGATTTGAAAATTCAACTTTTTCCTAGAGAATTTTCTATTTTGGTTTGAACATTCAATATTTTTTTTGAAAGTGCATGTTTTTTGGTTGAATTGAACTATTTTTTGTATAAAATTAATTTTTTTTTGGTTGAAGTATCAAATATTGCATTTTTCTTTTTTGTTGAATTTGAATCTCTTTTATTTAAAATTATAATCTTTTCTTGGTTGAAATATCAACTTTTATATTTCTTGTTGAGAATTAATCGTTTTTTATTAGAAATTCAACTAATTGGTTAAAAGCAGAACTTCTTTTTTTTTTAATACATTTTTTTTTGTTCTCGAAGATGCATAATTTCAGTTGAAAATTCAAGTATTCTGTTGAAAATGTAATTAGTTTAACTATTAAAAATCAAAATTAATATCTTTTGCGGTTCAAATATCAACTATTGCATTTTTTAAATTCAAAATTCATCTTTTTCGGTTGAAAATTCAACTCATTGGTTGAAAATTCAACTACTTTTTTCAAAATTTATTTATCTTTTTTGGTTGAAGATTCATAATTTTAGTTTAAATTCATCTCTTTTGTTGAAAATTGAACTGTTCGATATACAGTCCAACTGTTTTGAAGATAAATCGTTTTTTTAAATTAGAAAATTTATTTTTTTAATAAAAATGTAACTGTTTCTTTATTGGTTTAAGAATTGAACTATTTGTTAAAAAATTTATGAACTTTGTTGTAAATTCGTTTTTTGGTAAATAATTAAATTATCTGGTTGAAATTCAACTGTTTCATAGAAAGCTTAATTAGAAATTTAACTGCTCGGTTGAAAATGAATTCGTTTTTTTATTATTCAACAATCATGTTGAAAAATCGTCGTTTTTGTTAAATGCAACTGATTTTTATTTAAAATAAAAATCTTCTCGTTCAAATATCACATTTTTTGAGAATTCTTTTTTGGTTGAAAATTCTACGACTTGGTTGAAAGTTGAACTACTTTCCTGGTTCATAAGAAACAGTAAGATTTTACCAGACCCCCCACCATCCAAATCGTTTAACGTTCTTTTTGGAACCACTAAACAAAAATTAAAAAAAAAATAAATTGGATTGATTCCTCTTCTTCTCAGGATACAATAGGCTACCAATTTATAATTCGATGACGTAATAGCCGACAATATAAATTAAAATAAGAAGTTCTGGATCGATTCTGAAGAATCTCAGTCCTCTCTCCTTGAAGAGGAAGAGAAGGTACCAAGAGGAGGAGGCAGACTCTGGAGAGGGAGAGGATTAAGAAGAGCGACGATCTTAGAAGCTACGCAACTGTCATGGCGGTTACACGTGATTTTGAATCAACCACGATTCACTCCCGGTTTTATTCTCATTTTCAAAAAACTTAAAAGTAATTAACAAAAAATTAAACTCAAAAATCCGAGTGATAGTGTCATAAACTTGAATTCAGTGTGAACAAGAGTGCAACAGTGTGAAGAAGAGTGCAGCTTCAGTGTGAAGAAGAGTGCCGCTTCAGTGAAAACGGTACAAGTACTTAATTTTTTTTTTTTTTTTGAATAGGCCCTCCAGTCATTTCTAATCAGATCATTTCACTTGAATCAAGACTATTGATGATTTCACAAACCGTATAAATTATTTTTTGTAACAATGATCAATTTGACCGTGGGAAAGAAGGAAGATGTTCTTTTCCGGATTGCGAAAGATTTTTCAATGTCGAGATTGATCGAGAAGATAAAGGCCTGATTAGTTAGGATGAGCAAAAGAATCATTGTTCATCAATAGCATCAGTTCGATGACTTTCGTGAGGATCAGAAGACTTTGAAGAAGAAGAGCAATGTGGGAAATTGATCTCGAGGAACTTGACCGTTGTCGGTGACAATCGACGAAAATTTGCGAATTTGATTATCATTTTTTTTATTCTATCATTTCTCAGTGTGATGATGAATGATCTCTTATCTGTGACATGTTTTGCGATTTTTCGCGATACTGGTATCAATTACGTGGCTCTCACTTCTAATTGCACCCACATCAGACAATGAACTCTGATATTTTCCACTCTGGATTTCTCAAGTGAATCTTTGGATTTAAAATCTGACTGCGAGCAGGTTCTCTACATTGAGTCTTGGCAGGTACGATTCGCGAAAAAAATGTGCTCATCAAAGCTCATCTCAGAGATAAATTATTCCTAATTGCTGTACACCTTGAAACAGAAAATCCACTGCGAGAGAAATGGTGCTAATTGGAAAATCCCCTTTCTCATCAGATGGTTCAATAATTTGTCATCGATTAATCACCTCTTATTAATGGTAATTACCATCATTTTTAAAAACTTGAGGCCTCTTTGTCCTCGATTAATTCTCTCGATTTTTAGAAACTTCTGATCGTTTATCACACACTGAAAAAGTTATTGATAAGATGTTAATTTCTTTGCCTACTTGATGAGTGTTCGAAAATTTCCTTATCTCTTATCTTTCCCTCGTTTATCAACTAATTATTCGAAGCAAATGATAACGATTTTGCGATCAATTTTGCAAAGTCATTCGTACATATATTTTTGAGAACTGACTGAAGAACCAGGTGTGACGAACTCGACCTGTGACCCAGAGCGATTGTTCAAATCCTGAGCGTTGAACCGTAACAGCCTAATCTACACTACACTATGTCCAAAGTTCGATTTTTCGACGTTGGATCTCATGAATTTGTGGTATTATCCTCCTTAATTTGTCAGTGAATCGAATAACAAAATGAATTTTCTATATTTATTCTATTCCTCATGAAATTAAAAAAAAAAATTGTTTTACAACAATTTAGGTCAAGAATTATTTCCTCTTTTGGGTGCATTTTGAATACCAAATTAAGTACAAATAGTTTCCATGAGGGCCTAAAATTTTTCAAATTTCGTTCCACACTATTTTTAATTTTGGGGGGGGTTTTTTTTCGCCCGTAGAAGCTAAAAAAACATTTTTTTCAAATTTAGCGATTACAAGCTTCAGAGGCGAATATTGTCTAAAAACAAGGGAAAAAGATTTTTCACTAAAATAGTACTATAAATTAAATTTGAAGCGCTTTAAATTCCCAATTATATTGCAAACAAGTAACTAAATTTGAAAAAGATAAATTTAAAAAAAAAATTGAATAGTTAAATTTGTAACAAAAAATGTAATAGTTGATAATTCTACCAAGAAGAGATTTTAATTTTAACCCAAAAATAATTGAATTAAATAAAAAGAGATAAATGTTTAAATTAATTTTTTACTAAAAAAGACTGATTTTGAACAAAATAGTTGAATTTTGGAAGATGAAAATTAATTTTCTATTAAAAAAGCAAATTTGCAACAAAAGACATAAAGTTTCAACTAAGGAAGGTCAAGCAATATTCAAGCAAAAATAAAATAATTTAATTTGTAGTTAAAAAAGTTAGTCTATATCCAAAAAATGAATTTTTACCAAAGTGTTTTATTTTCCAATTTAAACATATTTTTATATAAACTCAAAAACAGTTGAATTCAATAAACAAAAATTTCAAGAAAATACTTCAAATTGCAACGCAAAGAGACGAATTTTCAAAGAAACGTCGCATTTTTACCAAAGAAAATAAAATTTTTAACGAAACAGATGAATTTTAAAATGGAAAAGACGAATTATTAACATAATTTTTAAATTCAACCAAATGGTTAAATTTTCAACTAAAAGAGATAAATATTTGACAAACAATGAAATAGTTCAACTATCAGTTGAAAATTATTTTTTGACAAAAAAACGGATTTTTTACAAAATAGTTAAATATTGGACCATGAAAATTAATTTTCTACCAAAAACGACATATTTACAAGAAAAGACATGAATTTTAATCTAAAAAGGGTCAATCAATATTGAAACAACAATGGAAGATTTTAATTTTGACTTTAATAAGTTAATCTTCGTCCAAAAAATGAATTTTCAAAAAAGTGTTTCCACTTTTAACACGATTAAATTTCTAACAAACGACAGAAATTTTCAAACTGAAAAGATAAATTATTAAGAAAATATTCACATTTTCAGCCAAGAAAATAAATTTTTAATCAAAAAGAATAATTTCCAACAAAATACATGAATTTTTAACCAAATAGTCAAATTTTCAACTGAAAGAGATAAATATTCTATAAAAAATGAAATAGTTCAACTATCACTTGAAAAAATTAATTTTCGACAACAAAGAAAACTTAATTTTTAATTTTAAAATAATTAATTAATTTTAAAATTTAATTTTTTACCAAAAAAACATAGTTTCAACAAAAGACATAAATTTTCAACTAAGAAAGGTGAATCAGATTTCAAACGAAACCAAAAAAGATGAATTTTCAACCAAAGATGATGAAATTTTTACCAAAGTTAAAATATGAACCAATAAAATTAATTTTACGCCAAAAAAGACAAATTTTTAACAGAAGACATAAACTTTATATGAAATAGTTTAATTTTTTAGCCATAAAGACATTTTTTACAAAAAAGTTGAATTTTCACACAAAAAGATGACTTTTCAACCATAAAAAACTAATTTTCATCAAAATAGTTGAATTTTGAATACAGAAAATTCAATTTTCACCAAATATTTTAATTTTTAAGCTATAATGGCATTTTTTACAAGACAGTTGACCTTTCAACAAAAAACTTAATTTTCAACCAAATTTTAGCAGAATTTTTCTTTCAAAAACACGAATTATTTCGATCAATATAGTTGAATTTTTAACCAAGAAAATTAATTTGAAATTAATTTAAATTATTTATTTTACTATTTTTCATTTAAAATTAATAATTTGATTCAATTAATTTCATTTATTTTAATAATTTAATTTGATTTAATTTAACATTAATTTAAGTTAATTTAATTCATTTAATTCAATTAATTAAAAAATTAATCTACTAAAATCGAATATTCAACTACGAAAGTTTAATCAATTAAAAAAAAAAAGAACAAATATTCAGCAAAACAGTTAAATTTTGTACAAAAGCAGACCAAAATTGTTTATTTTTCAACCAAATAATAAAATTTGGAAAAATCAACCAAATTTTTGGTTTATCCCTAGAAAATGATTATTATATGGACAACAAAATAATTTTTTGACCCTACAATATTTTTTGGTTGTTTTAGCTAAATATTTTCGTAGATCGAGTATTTGTTTGATGCAACCAACAAAATTTGGTTCTCTGAAATATTTTTTTAAACAAGAAAAATTTGTTTGAGGCAACCAAATTTCCAGCTATATCCAAGAAAACAGTTTTTTCTTGTTCGAGAAAATTTTGTTTTCTGGTTTACTCAAAATTTTAGGCCCTGGTTTCCAACTGAAAAAAGTTTCAATTTTATGCTATAAAATAAAAAAAGAAAGTCCGTCGAACGTTTTTCGAAATTTTTTGAAAAATCACATTTTTGGGTTAAAAATTCCGCTCTGTTGAAAATTTATTTTCTTACTTGAAGATTCATTATTTTAGTTTAAATTTAATTTCTTTGGCTGCAAATTGAACTATTTTATTTTGGGTTGAAATTTTATCTTTTCCAGTTAAAAATTTAATTATTTTCTTGAAAATTTATGTATTTTGTTGGAAATTCGTCTTTTTTGGTAGAATATCAATTTTTTGTTTAAAAGTATAACTGTTTGGTTGAAAATTAAATTTTTTTTCAATTAAGGATTCAAGTTTCTTCCCCCTATTTTTTCGTTATACTCAACTGTTTCTGATTTTAAATTAAAATCTTTTATAGTTCATTATTCAAATTTATAATTTTTTTTTATTCAACCAAATTTCTATCTATATCCAAAAAAACTGTTTTTTTGGGTAAAATCGGCCGATTTTATTCAAAATTTGCTGCATTTACTTTAACTGAAAAACGTTTCAGTTTTATGCAATAAAAAAAAACAAAGAAAATTTTTAGAATCTTGTTGTGATTAATTTTTTAACTGACAATTTATCTATTTCATTTATATTTGAAAATTTATCTTTTTTAGTTTCAAATTCAAATATTTTGTTAAAAAATCATGTATTTTGTTAAAAACGCGTCCTTTTTTGGTAGAAAATAAATACTATTGGTTGAAAATTTACCTATTTGGTTCAAAATTCATGTATTTTGTTAAAAATTCGCCTTTTTAATAAAGTACAAATTTTTTGGTTAAAAATGCACCGGTTTGGCTGAAAATTAATCTGTAAAAATATGTCTTGTTTGGTAGAAAATAAGTACCTTGATTGAAAATGAAACTATTTTGTTGTATTTTTTTTAAATTCTGATTTTTTGGTAGAATACCAATTTTTGGTTAAATATCCAACTGTTTTTTTTTAAATTAATCTTTGTTAGTTAAGGATTCAAGTATTTTGTTGAAAATTCAACTATTTCGTTAAAAATATGTCTTGTTTGGTAGAAAATAAGAATCTTGGTTGAAAATGAAACTGGTTGAAAATTAGTGTATTTTTGAAAAAATCGTCTTTTTGGTAGAATTTCAATTTTTTTTTAAATGCAACAGGTTGAAAGTTAATCTCTGTCAGTTGAGGATTCAAGTATTTTTTTTATTTTTTTTTTTATATTAAACTGCTTCTAATTTGAATTTAAAATCCTGTATGGTTCATTATTTAAATTTATAAAAATTTTTTACCTGAAAAGTTTAACTGAAAAGCATTTCAGTTTTATGCAATATAATAAACAAAGAAATTTCTTCGAAGGCTGTTTTAATGATTTCGCGATTGCAACGTGAAGTCAAGTCGGAACGTGATAGCGCGTTATAAAAATAGTAGAGGCCGCAGAAGGCCGAACAGAAAGAATTTAAAAAAAAAAGTGAAATGGGAGGGGTGGGAATAAAAAGGACAGAATGTATCTACAATGAAGCAAACAAAGCAAGTTTGTGACGTCACCGAATTAGAAAGGACCGCTTCTTGTCTGTGTGACGTCAAGAACGATTAGGAAACCGTGTATTTGTGTATGTTACACCACTATACATTATACATCTTACACCACTATACATTATACATCTTACACCACTATACATTATACATCTTACACCACTATACATTATACATGTGTATGGATTGTACATTATGCATAATACAATGAGTCCTACGGTCAGAGAGGCTCATAAATTTTGAAAATTGTCCTTGAACCTCGATTTTTTGACAGGTCGATGAACCACAAAAATTAAATATTCTCCATTCCTTGGCTACTAGACGCCTTTTCAAATGGCTCTAGTTTGATTCCTTCCAGAATTTACAGATCAAAATGCCCTCAAAAGAGGGGAAACAGGGTGATTTTTCAAATCGAAAATAGGGGAGTGAACTCTTTCGAATAAAATTAATTTATAAGTACTACATATATTGAATTTGATTTTAAACTGAAAAATTCATTTTTAACCAAGAAAGATGATTTTTTAACCTAATAGTTGAATTTTCAACCTGGAAAGAGGAATTTTAAACCAAATTGTCGAATTTTCAAACAGAAAGGATTAAACTTTGATAAAAAATCAAGAACTTTTAGAAAAGTGTTGAATTTTTGGAACCAACTTTGTAAAAAATCGAAATTTTCAGCAAAAAAATTGTGCTTTAACACCGAAAAGATAAATTGGCAAAAAAAATTAATTTTCAACTGAAAAAAAATTATTTTTTAACAAAATGTTTGAATTATTACCCAAATAGTTTAATTTTTAACAAAATAATTAAATTTTCAACAAAATAGATAAATCTTCAACCTAATAGTTGAATCTTTCACCAAAAAAATTAATTTTCTACAGAAAGAGATGAATTTTCAATAAAACAATAAAATTTTCAACCAAATAATAAAATTATTAACTTTATAGTTGAATTTTCCTCCAAAAAGGTTTAATTTTCTACTCAAAGGAGATGAATTTTCAACGAATTTGAGGTTTAAAGCTAAAAAGTTTAATGTTTGACAAAAAAGTTGAGCTTTAAACCCAAAGTGATGAATTGACAACAACAAAATTAATTTTCAACAAATAAAAATAATTTTTTAAGAAAATATTTGAATTTTTACCCAAATAGTTTAATTTTCAACCAAATTTTAGAATTTTAAAAATTTTCTAACCGAAGAATTTTTTAGAACAGAACTGAATTTTCAACTAAGAAAGAATGACATTCAACCGAGAACTTTTCTACCCAAAAATGTGAATTTTCAATCCAAAGGGACGAATTTTCGAATAAAGAGTTGAATTTTCAACCAAGCAAGATTTTTCAGTCAAGAGAAAAATAAAATTTGAACTAGAAAGTTGAATTTTTTAGCGAAAAAGTGGAATTCTCTATAAAAAAGTTGAATTTTCCACTTGAAAATATGAATTTTCTACCAAAAACTGGATTTTCAATCAGATAGTTCAATTTTCTATCAAGAAGTTGAATTTTCAACAAAAAAAGATAAATCCTCCAAGAAAAATGTAAGTCGAATTTTCAACTAAAAGCGATCAATTTCTAACTAAACATGAAATGGTTACTTTTTCAGTTGAAAAGATAAATTTTAAACTAGAGAAACTAATTCACAAAAAAACGAACAAAAATTAAAATTTCAAACCAAAAAGACGAATTTTCAGTGAAGAAAGTTTTTTCAGTCAAGACAAAAATGAAATTTCAATCAAAATGTTGAATTTCCGAGCCAGAAAGACGAATTGTCTACAAAACAGTCAAATTTTCAACCAAAATGTTAATTTTTAACCAAATAGTTGAATTTTCTACCAAAATCATAAAAATTCCCGCAAAACATGTTTATGTTCAAAAAATGTACTAAATTATCCTCAAAAAAAGATGAATTCTGAAAAAGCAAAATTTTATAGTTGAATTTTCAACTAAACACTATTAGTTATATCATGATAATAAATTAATAATAACCATCTTCACTACTACCAATATGTAATATACAAAATAATGATTAATTCTTTAAGGAATCTGTTGAAGAATAACATAAAATATTTAATGTCTTTTCAGACTAGATTTATTTATTATTATTTGAAATAATTTTATTTTCTGAAAAAAGATCTTCTGCTTTCGCTTTTCTAGGAATCGAACCACAGTACTACTGATTTCCAGTCAGGTGCTTTCCCATTAAGCTACTAGAGAGATCGAGAGAAGAAACTTTTTTCAGAAATACACACATTATTTTGCTGGATGGTACAAATCAAAATTTTCAAGGTAGTTCTGTGGTGCGATTCCCAGCGGAGCGAAAGCGGAAGATGTTTTTTCAGAGAAAAAATTATTTACAATAATTTTTCTTTCATAGCTCCATTTAATCTGAAAAGAAGCTAAATATTTTCTGTTATCCACCAACAGATTCCTTGAAATATTT
The DNA here is from genome assembly GCA_932195095.1 of Andricus curvator. Classification (NCBI taxonomy): domain Eukaryota; kingdom Metazoa; phylum Arthropoda; class Insecta; order Hymenoptera; family Cynipidae; genus Andricus; species Andricus curvator. The sequence goes on from CAKNYM010052933.1 coordinate 190,692, forward strand.
GATTCGTACCATCTAGCAAAATAATGCGTGTATTTCTGAAAAAAGTTTCTTCTCTCGATCTCTCTAGTAGCTTAATGGGAAAGCACCTGACCGGAAATCAGTAGTTTCGTGGTTCGATTCCCAGCGAAGCGAAAGCAGAAGATCTTTTTTAGAAAAAAAAATTATTTCAGATCAATTCTTTGTTTAAATAAATTAAAAATGATAAGATAAGATTTCTGATTTAACAACCAGACTCCACTATTCTCTGGAAGGCACAAATTAAACAATTCCTCATAAATAAATAATAATTATAAAAAGTTTATTATAAATTTGCCACTAATAAATCCTTTAGAAAGGTCGAGTTAAAATATGAAATATTCGGATTAAAGATTGAGATAAAAGATTAATGAGAGATATAAAAGATTGTCCTCATCAAAATATTTGCAACTCGATTAGTCAGATTGCGTTTCAACTTGAAACAACAAAACCGACCGAGATCTCCATCTGGGAGGCTCTAAATATATATATCAAGTTTATTTATTTCTCATCGAGAAATAAAATTGATTGCTCATATTTTCTGCTATTCTTGGCAGACCAGAAGATACCACATAAATTCGAACATTAAGCCACTAGAGTCCAAAATACTGACCCCTTCTAAAAGATGAATGAGTTTTATCTTTCTCAGAAATAGATATATTTTACAAATTTTCTTTGCGATCAAGGACCGTATTTAATCGATTTCTTCCCCTTTTTTAAGAATTCCTCTTTTTCCCCTTTTATCAAAAAATTTCACCTTTTTCTGTTTTTTTTTTAATTCGAACTGAGTTATTAGAACCTGATGAAAAAATCCAACGATTCTTGGTTGAAAGTTCATTCTTTTTAATTAAAAAGTCTAATATTTTTTTTTGGTTGAAAATTATATTATTTTGTTGAAAATTTATTTTTCTAATGGAAGATTCTTAATTCTATTTGAAAATGGTTTGGCTGAAAATATAACCATTGCGATCAAACTTCATTTCATTTTTCATTAAAAATTAATTTTTTAACTGAAAATTGAACTATTTCATGTTTTGTGAAAGTTTTTTTTTCTTTAGTTGAAAATTCGTGTATTTTGTTAAAATTTTGATTTTTTGGTAGAAAATTAAGTTTCTTTATTGAAAATTAGTCTATCTGGTTGAAACTTGGACTATTTTATTAAAAATTCAACTATTTTGTTGAATTCTCATGTTTTTTGTAAAAAATTCGTCTTTTTGCTGGAAAGTTAATTTTTTAAATTCAAAATTGAACTATTCCATTATTGATTGTAATTTTTTATAGTTGAAAAATCAACTATTTTGTTCAAAATTGTTTTTTTTTTGTTTGTAAAAATTTAATTTTTTAAATTTAAAATGTAGCTATCGTATTTTTTGTATACACTTTTTTTTAGTTCAAATTCGTGTATTTTGTTAAAATTTCGTTTTTTTTTGGTAGAAAATAATCTTCTAGCTTAAAAATTAATCTTTGTGGTTAAAAATTAAACTATTTTGTTGAAAAATTCATCTATTTTATTTATTTATATTTATTGATTCATTTGAGAACAGTGCACAGGCAGGGCCCTTTATTACAAATTTACAAAATTACAAAATTACAAAACTTATGTTACAAATTTCTTTTTTTTTTTTAGTTGAAAATTCAACTATTTTGGTAAAAAAAATTTGTTTGTTTGTGAAAATTGAATTTTTAAAATTTTAAATATAACTATCGTATTCTTTGTATACACTTTTTTTCAAATTCGTGTATTTTGTTAAAATTTCGTTTTTTTGGTAGAAAATTAAGATTCTTCCATGAAAATTATTCTCTCTGGTTGAAACTTGGACTATTGTATTCAAAATTGAACTATTTTGTTGAATTATCATGTATTTTGTAGAAAATTCGTCTTTTTGGGAGAAAATAATCTTTTAGCTCAAAAATTCATCTTTGTGATTAAAAATTGAACTATTTTGTTGAAAAATTAAACTTTTTTATTTATTTATATTTATTTATTTAAGAACAGGTCACGGGCAGGGCCCTTTATTACAAATTTAGAAAATTACAAAATTTTGTTACGAATTTGTTCTTTTTAGTTGGAAATTAATTTTTTAAATTCAAAATTGAACTATTCTATTATTGATTGTAATTTTTTTTTTTTTAAGTTGAAAATTCAACTATTTGGTTGAAAATTAATGTATTTTGTTAAAAATTCGTCTTTTTGGTAGAAAATTAATCTTCTTGCTTCAAAAATTAATTTTTGTTGTTGAAAATTGATTGTTTTAACCAAGAATTTAACTGTTCTATTTTTTATTGTAAATTTATTTTTTTTTTAGCTGGAAATTTAACTACTTGGTTAAAAGATTAGTTATTTAGTCAAAAATTCCTCTTTTTTTATTGAAG
>CAKNYM010052933.1:209476-254038 GCA_932195095.1 Andricus curvator
TCTTAAAACAGATGAATTTTTAATTTAAAAAAATTGTTTTTTTTAAATAGTTGAATTTTCATCCAGAAAAGATTTAAGTTCTCTTTTCAAAATCAAAATATTATATTTAACCAAAAAGTAAATTTTTTACAAAATAGTTGAATTTTCAACAAAACAGCAGAATTTTCAACCAAAAAGTATGACTTTTTAACGAAATTATTGAATTTTCAATTGAATTTTCTTCCAAGAAAGATCAAATTTCTACTAAAACAGATGATTTGTTAAATCAAAAAGACAAATATTTAAAAAAATAGTTGAATTTTTATCAAAAAAATATTTAAATTAATTTTTTAACACCAAAGTATGAATTTTTTAAAAAAAGGAAACTTTCTACGAAATAGTTCAATTTTCAAGAGAAAAGTAGAATTTTCAACCAAAAGTATGACTTTTTAATAAAATAGTTTTATTTTCAACCAAACAGTTGCATTTTTATTCAAGATAGATGAAATTTCTCTTTAAACAGATGAATTTTTAATTAAAAAAAAATAAATAAAAATTTAAAAAAAATAGTTGAATTTTCTTCAAGAAAAGATTTCAGTTCTCTTTTCAACACCAAAATATTAAATTTAACCAAAAAGTAAATTTTCTACAAAATAGTTGAATTTTCAACAAAACAGCCGAATTTTCAACCAAAAAGTATGACTTGTCAACAAAATTGTTGAATTTTAAAACAAACAGTTGCATTTTTATCCAAGAAAAATGAAAATTCTACTAAAACAGGTAAATTTTTAAATCAAAAAGACAAATTTTCAAAAAGAGTTGAATTTTCATCCAAAAGGATTTCAATAGACTTTTTTACAGAAAAATACAAATTTTAAACAAAAAGTAAATTTTCTCGCAAATAGTTGAATTTTCAACAAAAAAGTTGCATTTTCGTCCAAGAAATATGCAATATTTCTACTAAAAAAAGATGAACTTTCAAATTAAAAAGACAAATTTTCAGAAAAAATATTTTTCATCCAAAAAAGATTTCAGTTGACTTATCAGCAATAAAATATGAATTTTAAACAAAAGGTTAATATTATACGAAAAGATTTGAATTTTTAACCCGAAAAGGCGAATTTTTAACAAAAGAGTTTAATTTGTAAAAAAATGTCTTTTTAAGAAAATTGTTAAAATTTTAACCAAATAATAAATTTTATAACTAATAAGATAATCTTGAGACGTTTATCAAAAAATGTTTTGTTTTGACGATATTTTGATGAATTTTTGACTATGGAATAAGAATTAGTTCAACTTTTTTCTGTTCACTGAAGAGTTTTTTCTGGATTAATTGTTTTTATTTTATTTTTCAAATAATTTTTTATTATTTTATTTTATTTATTTATTATTTTTCTCCATCCATGTAGTTAAAATTTTTATTATTTAGTTCCATCCACAAAGTTTTTATTATAAGTTGGATTTTAAGCTCTAATGCCAACGGATATTTTAAAATTGTTTTAAATTCCTTTTCAACAATCACCATACTTTTTAGCAAATTTTAAGATTAATTAGGTACTATTATTATAATTTTTATTACAGAAATTAGTAGAGAACATATAATAGACCTTTTGTGCTGAGAATTTTTTTCATCAAGAGACATTTCAAGTGAACTTTCTTCAGTTGAAATTTAGAGCCAATTAAAACTTATCAGATGTTTTATAAAATAAATTAGAAATTACATCTGGTTAGGTGATAGATATGCAAATTAGGCTTAGAATGACTTCCTAATTTGGGGGCCGTTCAAAAACTATGTCAGAAAATTTATTTTTTAACTAAAAATCTAACTATTCCATTATTGGTAGAAAAATGATTGTTTTTAGTTGAAAATTGAAGAATTTAGTTGAAAATTTATTTAGCTTATTTTAAATATGTCTTCTTTGGTAAAAAATTCATTTTTTCATTAAAAATTCAACTACTTGATTGAAAGTTGAACTACTTTTTTAAAAATTAATTTTATTGGTTGAAGATCCATCTACTGTTTTCTTGAAAATTCTTCTTTTTGGGTTGAAAATTCTATTATTTTCGTGGAAAATTGAACTATTTGGTTGAAAATTCATATTTTTGGATTGGAATTCAAAATTCAACTTTTTTCTAGGAAACTTGTTTGTTTAGCTTCAAAAATTCAATAATTCGACTGTTTTTTTGAAAATAAATATTTTCTGGCTAAAGTTCACCTGTTTTGTAGAAAATTCGGCTTTTGCCTTCGAAATTAAACAATTTGGTAAAAAAATCACCATTTTTGGTAGAAAATTCAACTATTTGGTAGAAAATTCAACTATTTGGTAGAAAATTCAACTATTTCGTTGAAAATTTAACTACATGGTCAAAAATCAATTTTTGTTGTTGAAAATTCAACTTTTTTGTATAGAATTTGCTATTTTGGTTTGAAAATTCAATAATTTGTTTGAAAATTGTAATTTTTCGTAATTTCATCTTTTTGGTGAAAAATTAATCTCAAAATTTAATTGCATAGTTTAAAGTTAAATATCTTTGTTTAAAAATTTATTTAATGAGTGAAACATTCATCATTTGGTTTGAAAATTTAACTATTTTGATAAAAACGCGTTTTTTTGGTTGACAATTTATTTTTTAAACTACAAATTTAATTATACCAATATTGATTGAAAATTAATGGTTTTCAGTTGAAATTTAAATAATTTGGTTTAAAATATATTTAGTTTGTTTTAAAATCTTTTTTTTGGTAAAAAATTAATTTTCTTCATTGAAAATTCTACCACTTGGTTGAACGTTTAACTAGTTTGTTAAATATTTTTTTAATTAGTTGAAGATCCAGCTGCTTAGTAGAAAATTTAACTATTTTCTTAAATTTTTTTTTTTTTTTTGTTTGAAACTTAATTTTTTCTACTGAAAATTCAACTATTACATTTTTTGTCGAAAATTAACTTTTTTGTTAAATGATTGATATTTTCTGCTTCAAAGTTCAACTGTTTTGTAAAAAATTCGACTTTTTTTTCCTACCAATTTTAAAATTTGTTAGAAAAAATCTTTTTGTTTGAAAATTTAACTATTTTGTTAAAAACGCGTTTTTTTCGTTGACAATTATTTTTTTTTTAAATCCAACTATTCCAATATTGGTTGAAAATTAATGGTTTGAGTTGAAATTTAAACAATTTGATTTAAAATGTATTTAGTTTGTTGTAAAATCGTCTCTGTTGGTCAAAAATTAATTTTCTTGATCGAAAATTCTACCACTTGGTTGACAGTTTAACTAGTTTGTTAAATATTTTTATTATTAGTTGAGGATCCAGCGTCTTAGTAGAAAATTCAACTATTTTCTTAAAAATTTGTTTCTTTTCAATGAATTTTTTCTACTGAAAATTTAACTATTACATTTTTTTTCGAAAATTAAATTTTCTGTTAAATAATTGATATTTTCTCCTTAAAAGTTCAACTGTTTTGTAGAAAATTCGTTTTTTTTACTAAAAATTTGTTAATTTGGTACAAAATTCAACTATTTGGGTGAAAATCAACTTTTTTCCAAAAATTAACATTTTTGAGTTGAAAAGTCAACTCTTTTCTAGAGAATTTGATATTTTGGTTTGAAAATTCAATAATTTTTTTTGAAAATTCATGTTTTTTGGTTGAATTTAACTATTTTTGATATCAAATTAAATTTTTTTTATTGAAATATCAAATATTGCATTTTTCTTTTTTGCTGAATTTGACTGTTTTTCATATAAAATGAGAATCTTTTCTTGGTTGAAATATCAACTATTACATTTCTTGTTGAGAATTATACTTTTTTTATTTGAAATTCAACTACTTGGTTAAAAGCATTACTTCTTTTTTAAAAATGCATTTTTTTTGTTCTCGAAGATGCATCATTTCAGTTGAAAATTCAACTATTTTGTTGAAAATTTTATAAGAATAATTTTAATAATTATTTTAATAATTTTAATAATATTATTATTAATATATAAAAATAATAATTTTAGTAATTTTATAAGAATTTATATATAAAGTCATCTTTCTTGTTCGAAAATGCAACTACTTTGTTGAAAATTCGTACTTTTGTATTGAAGATTCGTTGTTTAATTCAAAATTCATTCTTTTTTCTGTAGAAGAGTTCTTAGTTCAAAATTGAACTGTCTTCTAAAAAAATTTTCCTTTTGGGTTGAAGATTGAACCATGAGGTTGAAAATTTGATTGTTTGTCAAAAATCCAACTATTTCATTGAAAATGCAATATGTTCCTACTTAAAATCTTAAGCGTTTTATATTGAATTAAATATAGTACCTATAGATTTTTTTTATAATTTATTTCCCCATTATTTCTGTATGTTTTTTAGTCATTTATCAAATAAAATAAAAAAAATTGACCAAAAAGGGGGGGGGTGTATTTGTGACGTCATAATGTGTGGTTCAATCTTTTTCTGATAATCTGCGGATGATTACATTTCAGGATAAAAAATTTCAAAAGGGCTTCAAAGTTGAAAAAACCTGTTCTTCAGAAGCAATATCTGATTGGTCACTTAAAATCTTCCCTATTTAAAAAAAAACTGATCATAAAAAAAGTTAACAGTATTACATACAATTAGGAAAATTACTTTTGAATCGGTGACTATGCTTCGTCATCAAGAAACAGTGGGAATAGTGCTCGTTAAAGAATCTCGAGTACCGTTTCTGTTCCATTCTGAATTATGATTGCGGCTGAGTATTATTCTAATCAAGTGAAATCTATTAGATCCAAACAATTTTAATGCATCTAACACAAGAAAATAAAATCTGAAGAGTAGAATCTAGAGAACAGAATCCCGCTAATCAACTTGCATTATTTAACCACTAATCAAGTGATACTTCTTTTTTTAATTGCGTCTATAAATGACCTTGATAATGCTGCGAGTAAAATTACTCATTCTATGAAAATAGAAGATGGAAGCCAATAGATCAGAAAATATTATTTTTATGATTTTTTCTATTATTCCCTCTATCCTCGTTTTGCATGACTAGGCTACCTTGCCCGAGGCCAATATTCGTACAAGACCGGTTCCAATATTCGCCTAAACCATGACGTCACGTTTCGAATAAGTTACGATGGTGACGAAGTCATTTTGAACTGAGAGTGACGAAACGTCGGGTCCTCTCAAGGTCAAGGAATAAGATTTCATCTAAAAAAAAGAGACTTTCGATTTGCTTTGTAACCCAATTGGTCCTAGTTTTAGTTTGCAAATTTTGAATTGTAATTGGAAATTACAAATTTGAATTGTTTAATTTTTCAAGCTTCCAGTTCGAATTCTTTATTGTTATAAGCTTTCAATTCGGAAGAATTTTATTTTCAAACTTATTAGAATGATTAAACTTTAAATGTTAATAAAATTAAAAATTCTTCAATTTTAAATATAGAAAATTACAGTGGTGACTGGTCTGAGAAGAGATTTTTGAAAAACGAAAAGAAAGCTTATTAAATTCTTATTTGATTAATCCATTCTTGAAATATTTGTTCGAAATAGGGACCGAGATTGCCTGTGAGAAAGAACGAACCATTTTCCGTTTTTGACAAATTTTCGATGCCTAACTTCCAATCTCTGCATGGGAAGCAAATAGAAAAAATTGGAAGTTCGTTTAATTAAAGCCTAGTACCTTCTCTTTAAAATGAGACCAAGAAAATGAAAAAATATTGACTGGTTCTCGAATTATCATAAAAAATGTGGAGCGGTCCCCCGGCGAAATCGGTATGGGAAATAAGAGACAAGGACTGCGGCCGACACTAGACCGACAGCTTTTCGCCTCGGGCACCCTTCCATATTTTCTATGATAATTCGGGAACCAGTCAATATTTTCTCATGTTTTTGGTCTCATTTTAAAGAAAACACTTTAGACTTCAATTTAGATTAGTTTTAATTTTCAATTTTATAATAAACAAAATTCTACATTTTTGTACAATTAAAAAAATTTTAGATTTAAATTTTTCTGTTTAGAGATATTCTATCTGAAATTTTTTTCATTTTAAATACTTTCAATTTCAAATTACAAATTTTTAAACGCTTTTATTTAGAAATGATACAAGTTCAATTCTTTTTCATTCCATTCGAAATATTGTCGTTTTCTCCAAATTTTACCGAATCCAAAATAGTTTCAATTGGAACGTTTTCAATTGCACATATTAAAAATTGAATAATTTTCCATTGGAAATCTTAAAAATGGAACTAAATATTTTTAAAAAAACGTTAATAATTACGGGACAACATAGTTTTGCCGGATAAATGCCGAATGACGAAAAATACCAAAAATATAATTATATTAATTTTCAAATTCCGAAATTAATAATTTGTTAAACTTAGTAAATGACCCAAAAATTTGTATAGAAAAATCAAATATTATTTTAACATGTACAAAATATTACTTCTTATTTTTTCACTTTTTCGGTCATTTTAATTTTCGTGATTCTTAAATTGACTTATTTGGAAAATTTACTAATTTCCTGAATTTGAAATTTTAGCACTTTGAAAATTCGGGTTTGGAAATTTAGTTAATTATACAATTTGGGTGATTTGAGATTTCTGAATTTTTTTAATTTCGCTAATTTTCACTTTCAGAATATTTAAATTTCGTTGATAAAGATTTTTGGTAGTTTTATTTATTTTTGGTCATTTGAAATGTCGGAAATTTTCATTTTCAACGGAAATGTTCTACTTTGGTATTTATATTTTTGGTATTTTTCATCATTAGGGATTTTGATTTTTTTCAAAATTATGTTGTCTCATCATTGCATCACTTTAAACTATAAATTTTCTAAATGAATGAATTTTTAATTAGAAATTTTAAAAATTGAAAAATTCTTCATTGCAAATCGTTGAAATTTACGAATTTTCCATTGTGAATCTTCAAAAGTGAAAAAACGTTTAAAATTTCGTACCTTTAAAATATCAATCTTGAAAATGGAATAATTTGCAATTTTGTAACGTCTTTGCAGAATAGATGGATCTATGAATTAAAAAATTGTTTAATTAATTTTTTTTTGTTTTCTGAAAAAAAGATCTCCTTTCGCTCCGCTGGGATTCGAACCACAGAACTTCTGATTTTCGGTCAGGTGCTTTTCCCACTAAGCTACTAGAGAGATCGAGAGAAGAAACTTTTTTCCAGAAAATACACGCATTATTATGCTAGATGTTATAAATCAAATTTTTAAAGGAATCTGTATTATAATTAAAAAAAAAATGTCACGTCTTTTCAGACTAGATGGAGCTATGAACTAAAAATTTTTTAATTAATTTTTTGTTTGTTTTCTGAAAAAATTACCTTCACCTTTCGCTTCACTGGGATTCGGAACCCGACCGGAAATCAGAAGTTCTGTGGTTCGAATCCCAGCGGAGCGAAAGGAGACGATCTTTTTTTCAGAAAACAAAAAAAAATTAAGTAAACAAATTTTTAATTCATAGCACCATCTAGTCTAAAAAGACGTTAAAAATGTATGTTATTTTCTAATGATAATACAGATTCCTTTAGAAATTTGATTTATAACATCTAGCATAATAATGCGTATATTTTCTGAAATAAAGTTTCTTCTCTCGATCTCTCTAGTAGCTTAATGAGTAAAGCACCTGACCGGAAATCAGAAGTTCTGTGGTTCGAATCCCAGCGGAGGGAAAGGAGAAAATCTTTTTTTAAGAAAAAAGTTAATTAAAAATTTTTTTAATTCATAGCTCCATCTAGTCTGAAAAGACGTTAAAAATTTATATTCTTTTCTGACGATAATACAGATTCCTTTAAAAATTTGATTTATAAGATCTAGCATAATAATGCATATATTTTCGGAAATGGAGTTTCTAATTTTTTAATTCATAGCATCTATTCTGAAACGACGTGAGAAATTTCTGTTATTCTCTGATGATAATACAGATTTCTTTAATAATTCCTAATTTTCTAAATTGAATTATTCAGAAAAATAATTCTAAATTGCATCATTTTAAATTATACACATTAAAAGTTGAAGAATTTTAATTCCAAAAATCTTCAAGATAGATCTGTTTAAAACAGATTTTCAAAATGGGATGATTTTAAACTATAAGCAATCAAATTTAAAGAATTTCGCGATTTTTCAGTTATTTCACGTAATTTTCAGTCGTAATGTCTTTTTCGAACATCTATATATTTAAATAAAAGTTACAGATTACGGAAAGCCGATTAAAATTAAAATTAGATTTGAAGTTAAAGTTAAAATTTAAATTTAAATTGTATAGAACTGATCTAACTATTGTAATATTTATTTTAATTAACGATTATTAATTATATTTTATAGTAGTTTAAATTGAGGCATATATTTCAATTTAATAATAAATTATTTCTATTTTTTTTTAATTACTTAAAGTAGGCGACATGAGCCTACAAAAAAGGGTTTCCTAGTCTATTAAGTCGGTCAAAAATCCCCTTCCTATCCCCTCTATTGCCCTTTTCACTCTACTTTACGCATCATTTCGTCCTGAGTCTTGTCTCGAGTCTCGACTCACCTTGCCTCGTCTCATCTTGTCTCGAGTCTCGTCTCGTTTTGAGGATTGTCTCGTCCTGAGTCTTGTCTCGAGTTTCGTCTCACCTTGCCTCGTCTCATCTTGCCTCGAGTCTTGTCATGAGTTTTGTCTCGTCTTGAGTCTTGTCTCGAGTTTCGTGTCATCTTGTCTCGAGTCTCGCCTTGTCTTGATTCTTGGCTCGCCTTGAGTCTTACCTCGTCTCAAGTCTAGTCTTGAGTCTTGCCTCATCTCGAGCCTAGTCTTGAGTCTTGTCTCGTCTAAAAAAAAAGTTTTGACAGGCTTGAAATGCCAAATTTATGTTATCTTTTGGTTCATTTGAGCAAAAAGGAAGCCCTGAAGGAATTTTTACTTATTTTTTTACTTTTTTATTTTCTTCAGAACCTCGCCGCTGGAGTGCGGCTGACGTCGCAGCTTGGGTGCAGTGGGCCAGAAGGCAATTGCAGCTACCCTCTGTGCCTGTGGAAAGTTTCAACGTTGATGGTGCTACTTTAGCATCCCTCACGGAAGAAGAATTTTGCAGGAGAGCTCCACAGGTTCGTCAATAATTAATTTCCTCAATATCAATCTCCCCTTAAATTAATATCGTTCCTCAAAGAATATTTACCGATTAATTTAAAATTAAATTATTAGGAGAAATTAAAACAAAATTCCACTTCTGAAAGATTTACAGCTTCCTAGGACCAACAGAACATGTTTTGAAAAACGTTGAATTTTTAACAAAATACATCAATTTTCAACGAATACTTGAATTTTCAACCAAAAAAGATAAATTCTCAACCAAAAGTGGAATACTTAAATTTTCTTTAAAAAACAATCAATTTTCAACGACAAAAAAAATTCTCAACAAAGTAGTTAAATTTTCAAACAAAGAGATACATTTTCATTTAAAATGATGAATCTTCGATTAGAATAGTTCATTTCTCAGTTCAAAAATTAATGTTCCTTTAAAAAAAAAACTATTTTCAAACAAAATAGTTCATTTTTCTACCGTGGAAATGAATTTTCAACTGAAATTATGAATCACAAAAAAAAAGAGAATTTCAAAGAAAGGAGTTTAAATTTCAACCATGAAGATTAAATCTCTACAAAAAAAGACGAATTTTCAACAAAATACATGAATTCTCAAACAAACAATTGAATTGTCCTCTGAAAAAAATAATTTTTCAGCCAAACGTTTTTTCGCGTTCATGGAGTTCTTTCTTCTTTATAGAGTTTTTTCAACGAAAAAATATAACTTTTTCACCATAAAAAATGAATTTTCAACAAAATAGTTCAATGTTTAACCAAATAGACGAATTTTCGTCCAAACAGTTTAATTTTCAACTAAAGAAAATAAGTTCTCAACCAATAATAGAATAGTTAGATTTTCATCAAAATAGTTGAATTTTCAACTGGAAACGATTAATTTTTAGTCAAATAGTTGAATTTTCAAAAAAAAAAAAAAATTTTAACCAGTTCCATTCAAACAAAAACTTTTGACAAAAAAATATGTCGTTAACGTATTTTCAACCAAAATACATAAATTTTGTCACCAAAATTATCAATTTTCCACCAAAAATATTGTTGTTCTACCGAAAAATAAGAATTTTTAACAAAATACGTGCATTTTCAACATAATTGTTGAATTTTCAAAAACCCAAAAACTGACAAAAAAATATGTCGTTAACGTATTTTCAACCAAAATACATGAATTTTGTAACCAAAATTATCAATTTTTCACCAAAAATATTGTTGTTCTACCAAAAAATAAGAATTTTTAACAAAATACATGCATTTTCAACATAATTGTTGAATTTTCAAAAAATTTGTTGAATTTTGAAGACAAAAAGACGTATTATCTATAAAACAGTTAAATTTTCAACTCAAAAATATGTTTTTATAACAAAAAATTTAAGTTTTCATAAAACTTTAAATTCTTAAATAAATAGTTCAATTTTCAAATAAATAGTTTAATTTTTGACCAAAGAATTGAATTTTCTACCAAAATAGTTGAATTTTTCAACCAAAAAAATTAATTTTCAACAAAAAAGTGAATTCTCAATCAAATCGTTCAATTGTCTACGAAATCCTTGAATTTTCGAGTCAAAAAGATTAAAAAATTCGAATACATAAATAGTTGAATTAAATAAAAAGAGACAAAATAAAAAAATAAACAATATAAACAAAATCTTTGAATCCTTAACCAAACGAGATTAATTTGCAAACAAACAGTTTTCATCCAAAGCAAAAAAAAAAGATGAAATTTCTGCCAAAAAGTTGAATTTTCAACTAGAAATATGAATTTTCCACCATAAATGTTATTTTTCTACCAAAAAATCTGAATTTTTAGCCAATTTGTTGAATTTTGAAGATAAAAAGACGAATAGTTATGTTAATTTTAACAATAATAATTAATAGTCTTCGATTGAAATAACACTTATTTTTAAACAAAATTTTGTAAAAAAATTAAATAACAAAAAATTAAATTTTTTTTAAACATATCTATAAAACAAATATACTTTCGACCCGAAAATATGATTTTTCAACAAAAAATTTAATTTTCTACAAAATAGTTAAACTCGCAAATAATTAATTATTAAATGTGTTTTTCTTAATAATAAATTTATTACAAAATTAAAAAAGAATTCTTTAATAATAAAAAGTTAATTTTTGAATATTTTAATTTTTAATCAAATAATTGAATTTTTTATCAAAATAGTTGAATTTTTCAACCAAAAAATTAATTCTCAACAAAAAAGTTAAATCTCAACCAAATCGTTTAATTTTCTACCAAATTCTTGAATTTTCGAATCAAAAAGATTTTGAAATTTAAAAATATAAATAGATGAATTGCACCAAAATACACAAATTATAAAGAAACCAAGAAACACGAATTTTCAAACAAAAATTTCAAGTTTCGACCTTATAAATGAATGCTCAAATTAAATGATAAACTTTCCGCAAAAAAATGAATTTTTAACAAAAGAGTTCAACATTCAACCAAATACTTGAAGGAATCTGTATTATCACTAGAGAATAACAGAAAATATTTAACGTCTTTTCAGACTAGATGGAGCCATGAAAGAAAATTATTTTAAATAATTTTTTTCTGAAAAAAGATCTCCTTTCGCTCCGCTGGGAATCGAACCACAAAATCTCTGGTTCGATTCCCAGCGGAGCGAAAGGAGATATTTTTTTTTTTAATTATTTAAAGTAATTTTTAATACATTTTTTTTTAATTGAGATAAACTCATCTAAAAATCATTTTCAATTCAATTTCTTTTTTTGGATTGGATTGTTTTTTTGGAAATTGACTTTATTTCATATCAAGAGAGGTTGAACTAAACACTGAATCGAGTTATCAAGAATTGAACAGATTTTGGTAAAAGGTCGGTGTCAATGTGTTACTGGCTTATCAGCAACATAACAGAATTATGGTTTGTGGACATATCAGAAATGGTAGATGATCCCTTCCCAAGAGGTTATCCCTTCCCGAAGAAAATACCATGACATCGCGATAGTGTAATAAATCCCGAACGTGACTCTCGTATCTCCAGTGCAATTCCAAAGGTTCACAAAGAATAATTTATTTTCAAGACAAGCCTCACACTGGTAATCACACTTGACGAATTTTGGTTAGGGCTTAGTAAAAAAATACCCCCCCCCCCCTCTTACTGTACCTAATTTATGGTTTCCAAAAATAATAAGATATGGGACTAATGGAAATTTTTTGTACTTTTGAATTTATTTTTATTTTATTTTTTTTTTTGCAGGATGAGAATTCAATCTCAAAATTCTCTGATTTTTCCTTGACCAATTTTTTATTTTCCCTAATCATTAACTTTCAAGTAACAGCATTTTATTCTGGTAATATTTTCAACTCAAGCTCTTTCATAAACGGAATAAAACAATATTTCAGATACAAATTTAAAATTTTCAAATTTATTTATTTATTTTAAACAAAATATTTGAATTTTCAACAAAATAATAAAATTTTCAACAAAATCATTGAGTTATTCACAAAATCATTGAATTTTCAACCTAAAAACGTGAATTTTCAACAAAAAAGTGGAATAGTTGATATTTCTAACAAAAAATATAAAATTTCAATTTAAAAAATGAATTTTAAAATCACAAAGACGAATTTTTAACAAATAAATTTTTAATTAGGATTGAAAAGAATTCCATTTTCTCATGAACAATTTTTGCAAAATATGCAGGAAAAAGATTCATAATTGAAAAATAAAATTCCAAAACAACCTCACTTTTCGGAATTTTATTTTTTAATTATGAATATTTTTCCTCCTTATTTTGCAAAAATTACTCATGATAAAATGGAATTCTTTTCAATCCTAATTAAAAATTTCTAAATAGAGACACTAAAATCATGTTTCTTTCCAATCTGCAGGGTTTTCTTATGAATAATTTAAGATTTCTTTAAATTGGGTTTACATATTTTTACCTCAATTTTCTTGTAAGAAATCTTTCTTTTTATTTAAATTTGTGTAAAAAGAATGTATTGAATTTCAGCAATTTTTAGAAATGTATTTAAATATTTTGGATTGTTTTCTTTTCCTATTTGGAAAATTTCATAATCTAAATAGATTGGTTTGAGAATCACCCACAAAAAAAAAAAAAAAAGATTTTTCAGTCATGAAGAAAAATGTTTACCTAAACTGTTGAACCTTCAAGCCAAAAGACGAATTTTCTATCTAAAAATTGAATTTTCAATCAGGAAATATGAATTTTCAGCAAAAAAATTAATTTTAAACAAAAGTAGGTCATTTTTCAAACCTCCTTTCAAAAAAAAAAAAAAAAAAAAAAATTTCAACAAAGTAGTTCAACTTGTACCCACGCAGTTGAATTTTCAGTTTAAAGAAATCAATTTTCAACAAAATAGTTCAACTTTCAACCAAAGAGATGAATTTTTAACTAAAAATAATTAATCTTCAACGAACAAGTAATTTCGCAACAAAGTCGTTTAAACAAAATTTTAAAATAAAATAGTTGAATCCTCAAGCAAACAAGATTAATTTTCAAACAAACCGTTGAATTTTTATCAAAGAAAGATGAAATTTCTACTAAAACAGATGAATTTTGGAATAAATATATAATATATTTCTCAGAATCAAAAACAGTGGACTAAAACGAAAAAAGACGAATTTTAAAAAAAGATGAATTTTTAACAAAAAAGTTGAATTTTCAACAACAGAACATTAATTTTTAACCCAAAAACACGATTTTTGTTTAAACCGTTAAATTTTCAGCAAAAAAATATTTTAATTTTTTCAATCGAAAACAGTTGAATCGAAACAAAAGAGACGAATTTTTAATTAAATATTTAAGTTTTCACACAAATAAATGAATCTTCAACAAAAAAATGAATTTTCGACAGAAGAGTTTGAATTTTCAACCGCGAAACATTTTTTTAGCCAAGAAAGAAAAAAATTTTCGGTAAAATTGTTCAAATTTTTAAGCCAAAGTGATATTTTTTTTTTACTAAACAGTTGATTTTTCGAGAAAACAGTTGAATTTTTGAGCGAAAAAAATGAATTTTTTATCAAATAGTTTAATTTTCAACAAAAGAGTTGAATTTTCAACCGCGAAAGATTTTTTTAGTCGAGAAAGAAAAAAAAATTAATAAAATTGTTTGAATTTTTAAGCCAAAGCGACAATTTTTCACAAAACAGTTGAATTTTCGAAAAAAGAGTTGAATTTTCGAAAAAAGAGTTGAATTTTTAACCGAAAAGAATGAATTTTTAATGAAATAATTGAATTTTCAATAAAAAAAAATCAATTTTGAACCCAGAATAGTTAAATTTTCAACAAATCGGTTAAAAAATTTCATACAAAAACTATAACTCTTTAATTACATAATTAATTTTTTAATCAAGTGTTGTTTAACCCGTGTTTTCAATGAAAAAGATGAATTTTGAACCGAATAGTTGAATTTTCAACCGCAAAAAATTTTTTCAGTTAAGAAAAAAAAAAAATTTCAATAAAATTGTTTAAATTTTTAAGCCAGTGTGATAATTTTTTTACTAACCAGTTGATTTTTCGAAGAAACAGATGAATTTTTATCCGAAAAAAATGAATTGTTATTCAAATAGTTTAATTTTCAACAAGAGAGTTGAATTTTCAACCGCGAAAGATTTTTTTAGTCAAGAAAGAAAGAAAATTTCAATAAAATTGTTCAAATTTTTAAGCCAAAGTGATAATTTTTTACAAAACGAAAAAGATGAATTTTGAACCGAATAGTTGAATTTTCAACCAGATAATAAAATTTTTAACCAAAAAGGAAGAATTTTTAACGAAATAGTTTAATTCTCAACCTCAAAGGAATTAATTGTCAATAAAAAATATAATATTTCACATTTCATCGAAGAAAGATTTTAATTTTTTCAACCAGAAAGATTTTTCGGTGAAAAAAGAAAAAAAATTTCAACCAAATTCTTGAATTTTCAAAACAAAAATACGATTTTTCCACAAAACATTTGAATTCATTAATCAAAAAGGATGACTTTCAAACACATTGGTGAATTTTTGACAAATTGATTAAATTTTCAACCAAATTGTATAATTTTTAATCAAAAACCGTACATGCTAAACCTGAAAGTATTAAATTTAATAAAAAATAAAAAATGAAAATTACGCTTTGAAACTAATCGCTTTTGAGGTTTTATTCATTTGTGTAGATGAATATCTTGTAAAAGAAAAATGAAAAATCCAGGAAATACAGTATATGTAAATAAGTTCTAAATTTTAATCACTTTGAAAATTTCGCTTTGGCCCCGAGCTCTTTTCTACTGAAATATCAATTTTCGAAATATTTTGAAAAATTTATATTTTGAAGATTACTGTTCCAGTAGATAAAGGCTCGGAACCAACGTGAAATTTTTAGTGATTAAATGAAGAACTTAGTTAGATATACAGGAAATCCTGGATTTAGATATACAGGAAATCCTGGATTTAGATATACAGGAAATCCTAGATTTTTTTATTCATCTTCAAACAAGATCAAAAATTTCAAAAGGACTCAAATTTCAAAAATTCTCATAAAAATGAACCTTTTGATGTAAATTTCAATTCCAAAAATTAAAGAGTGAGAAACTCTTGCACTTTGAAAATAAAATTTCGAAATTACAAAAAAATTATTTAATAAATTGATGTGGCAAATACGTTCCAAAAAAATTAATAATTATTCTGGTGCCATTCTATGGAAAAAGGCTATACTCCTGATTTTTTTCGATTGCTGTTTTTTTCTAGGACCAATTTTTGAGACTTGTAGTTACTGCCTTTAAAGCTGACGTTGCAATCATTAATTTAAACAATATTAACAATAAAAAAAATAATTTCGAGAGATCGATTCATCTCTCTTCAAAGATTTCGGTAATATCAAAAACTCTTTTTTTTAATTTTTTGCAGTTACTGCTTTTTTCCGTAGGATGGCAGTGTAGTGAAGTACCAAAATTTTTAAAAATAAGGCCGCAACCGACTTTGAAATTTTTTTTTTTTAATCTTGTGGATCAAGGACGCTGACTCATCGCATTGAAATTAGGGCTTTAACACCTATAAAATTACGAACGAAACTTGAGAAATTTGTGGAGGGGCAAGAAAGGTGAAAGTGAATTTCTGGGAAATCCTCAGGCTCTGACGTCTTTCTTCGTAACTTTTGATGTGCGTAGGTATATAAATATTACATGTGGACACCAGGTACTTAAGACAGGTTCTTACCTGAAATTAGAGTTCTTTGAATGTCAAATGGAAAAAGATAAAAAGAAATTCCGATTCATATTTCCGCTGTGCGTCATTCAATGTTAAGTCTTTGTGAAATTGAGCGAGATTTTTTAAACAAGAAACTGAGCGATTATGCAAAAAGTTGCGAAACAGTTAAACGCAGAAAAGAGTTTAAGAAAGAAAAAGTATGTTTCGAAAAAAACTTCCTTCTCCATTTTCAAAAAAAATTTCATTCCTTCGAACTCGATAAAAGTATCAGAAATAATAGAATTTCAGGTTTTAATCAAAACTCAAAACTTCAGAAAAAAATTTAATGAAAAAATTTTCCCCTTTCAACCAAATTCGAATGTGAAAAATAACATTTTCCCTTTTATATCACAAAAAAAAATTAAAAACCAAAATTCGCTCCCTTCCAATTTGATAAAAATTTTAAAAAAGAAAGATTATCCCGCTTCCGATTCAGATAAAAATTGAAAATCAAAACTTCCGCCTATTTTGTTTTAGGAAAAATGTGAAAATTACAGAATTGGTCCCCCTTTAACTGAATAATAATTTTTAAAAATTTTCGAATGTCCCTATTTGTATTCAGAAATAAATTAAAAACAAAAATTCCGTTTCCAATTCAGTTTTCTGAATTGGAAAAGGAAATTTGCATTCGCAATTTATTTCTGAAATTTGAACAAAAACTCCCTTCTCCAGTGCAGAAAAAAAATGTTCACTTCCAACTCAACAAAAATGTTTCAAATACGTAAAATTCCTGTTGCAATCCAGAAAAAAAGTGAAAATTAAAAACAGTAAAAGTAAAGAACATAAAAATTATATAAATTGAAAATAAAAAACTTCAAAAAAATGAAAGATAAAAAATTCCACTCTTTTTATTTTAATAAAATCGTAAAAATTACAGAATATGTCTTCTTTCAATTCAATAAAAATATTAAAAATACAAAAAATATCCCTATTTAAATTCAGAAATAAATCAAATCGAAGATTTTCCTTTTCCAATTCAGTTTTCTGAATTGGAAAAGGAAATATTTTCCTTTTCAATTTATTTCTGAATTGGAAAAGGAAATATTTTCCTTTTCAATTTATTTCTGAATTGGAAAAGGAAATATTTTCCTTTTCAATTTATTTCTGAATTTCGAAAAAAAACTCTTCTCCGAATCAAAAAAGACTTTCTCTTTTTCAACTCAATCAAATGTTTAAGATAAAAGAAATTTCCATTTCAATCCATACAAAAATAAAATAAAATAAAAAACAGTAAAGTTGTAGAGAATATTTTTCCCGGAAATAAATATGTCAGGAATTATTAAAAATCATGAAAAAAGGAACATGAAAATTACATAAATTAAAGATTTAAAAATCAAAACTTATAAAAAAATGAACTGAAAAAGTTCCTCTTTCATCCCAACTCAAATGTTAAACATAAAAAATTCCCTCTTCCATTTCTGAAACAAATTCAAAACCAAAATTTACTCTCTTTCAGTTCCATAAGAATATTAAGAACAAAAAATTTATCGCTTCTGATTTAGACAAAAAATTGAAAATAAAAATTTCCCCCTTTTTGTCTTAAGAAAAATGTAAAAATTACAGAATTTGTCCTTCTTTAACTCGATAAAAATAATCATCAAAATGTTTAATTAAAAAAAACCCGTCTCCAAATCAGACACACAAAAAATTCTCTCTTTCAGTTTAATAAAAATAAAAAAATTTCCTCTTTCAATTAAAAAAATAATTTAATAAAAAACTAAACTTTTTAAATTCGAAAGAATTTCAAATTATTTACTTATTTTGGAAAATTGAAACAGTAAAGTTTCATTGTATATTTTCCTTAAAAATATAAGCCAGAATTGATTAAAAATCAACTATTTTTAAAAAATTTGCAAGAAACGACAGTAAGAAAAAATTCAATCACAAAAACTAGAATTAAAATCATTATTTTTTGTGAATTTAAAACTTTTCAAACTAAAAATAATGTTAGTTAGTTTTATATTTAATAATTTCAAATTAAAATATTGTAAATTATTTGGTTTCAATTTTAAACGTATAACATTGTCTGGTTTTTTGAATTCTTTGAAATCATAGAATATCAAATTGAAAGACTTGATAGTTGCACAATTTTCAGTTTAAAGGATTTGTAATTAAACAAATTTGAATTAAATCTCTTAAAATTTTTGAGAAACCTAGAAAATCCTTCAAATCCGTGGAATTCCTTTGAAATTTCTATAAGTCTTGCAAATCTGTTAAAATCTCTGATATCCTTGGAGATTTCATAAAATTTTTTAAGAACTTGTAAAAATTCCAAATTTCTCTGGTACCCCTAAAAAATGAGCTTAAAATCTTGGGAAATCCTTATACAATATTTTTTGAAATCTCTCGAAATTGTTCAAGTCTCGTCAAATTCTTTGAAATGTGTTAAAATAGCTGCAAATTTATTGAGTCTCCTCAAATCCAGTAAAATCCTTTGAAAATCCTTAAAAACCAAAATCAAATTTTGGAAAATCCTACAACATCCTCTGAAATCAATTCGAATTTTTTTTTAAACTTTTGAAATCTTGTGAAATGCTTTAAATTCCACAAAATCCGTGAAAATGTTTAGAAATCTTTGAAATCCTCTGAAACCCCTTAAATTGTTTCGAAATCTTACGAAATTTCCTAAAATCCGTGGAAATATTTTTAAATCTCTTAAAAATCGTTAAAATCCCTTAAAATTATTGTCATTTTTCGAAAATCCGTCGAAATGTTTTAAAATCTCATAAAATCTGTTGAAAACCTTACATTAAAAATTACTGAAATCATTTGAAATTCAGTGAGCTTTAACGAAATCGCTTAAAATTCGTGAAAATACTTTGAAATATCATGAAATCTCTTGAAATCCTTTAGAATCCTTAAAAATTCCCGAGAAATGTGAAATCCTCTAAAATTCCTTGAAATGTTTCGAAATCTTAAGCAATTCTTTGGAATTCGTGTAAATATTTTTTATCTCTTAAAACCGTTGAAATCTCTTAAAATTAGTATAAATATTTGGAAATCCTTAAAAATCTCTGGAAATCCCATAAAGTTCCCAGATACGTTTGGAAATCTTTGAAATCTTGCAAATTACTGGAATCGTCTGAAATCCTGTGAAATTTTTATGAAATCTGACGAAATCGCTTAAAAACCTTAAAAATTCTCTATAAAATCCCTTGAAGTTCCTTAAAATTTTTTGAAATTCGTTGATATCTTAGAAATCTCAAAACTCTTAAAATGTCTTAAAATACACTGAACTCTCGGTTTCACACCAGTTTCTGGGGTTGCCTGCAAATAGGCTTGGTCACAAGTCTGGGAGATCCAAATTTGACTGAGTACTCGCGCACTGCGGCCCTTCCGAGTTTCTCTATTTTTTAAATATTTCTCCTAATATTTGAACATGATTTATTTCTATAATGATTATCTATAAGATGAAGGAAAGATTTTTCTGAAGAGGAAGCTGAAAAAGTGTGTAAACTCATCTTTCCTATTCTTAATGGATGGATCATTTTGTTAATAGTTTTCCAAAGGTGCAAGTGTAAGTTAAGGCGCTAGTTTTCCCAGACGTAATAAATATATCAAGCAGCAATAGCAATCTAGCTTTGGCTCTGTCCGACTAAGCCTAACGATTGGTCTGATATTTCATCTGGTGTAAATGCTAAACGAGCACCAGGACGACGTGAACTCGATATCTCGAAGGCATTTCCATCGGGTTTCGCAAGATCGATGCACCGATGCATGCACGAGTCCTGAATCACGTGGACCGCGGCTGCCGTGCCTGTGCGCAAAGTAATGTGTCATCGGGAATCTTGCATTGCAAAACACCACTCAACATCTGCAACTGTCTTACGCATATTTCCTCTATCTGAACAATTCCAGGCCCATTTTCAATTTTTTTCTAATTTCAAAATCTTGCATCACTCACCTGCAACATCTGGATCTTTATCATACAGATTTCCTCTATCTGAACAATTTCAGTTTCGTTTTTACACCAGCAGTGATTTTTGCACGGTAAAAATTATTTGTCGGAAATTTATTTGACTTTCTAAGACTTTGGGATAGGCTACAAATTTCTGAAAATTTCGTATAACGTTTATTACAGCCTTTGAGACAATCCTCGAAATAATAAGAAGAAGGTGGACCACTACTGTGACTGCCTGCGCGGAAAGTGGTGCATCTTCGCGAATCTTGCATCACTCACCTTCAACATCTGGATCTTTATCAAACAAATTTCCTCTATCGGAACTATTTCAGTTTCGTTTTTACACCAGCAGTGATTTTTACACGGTAAAAATCAGTTGTCGGAACTTTTTTTGGCTGTCTAAGACTTTAGGATGAGATAATAATTTCTAAAAATTTCGTATAATATTTATGAGAGCCTTTGAGACAATCCTCGAAATAATGAAAAGAACATGGTCCACTGGCGTGACTGCCTGCGCGGAAAGTGGTGCATCTTTGGGAATCTTGCATCACTCACCTTCAACATCTGGAACTTCATCATACAGATTTCCTCTATCTGAACAATTCCAGGCTCATTTTTAATTTTTCAAATTAATTCAAAAATACTGAGATAGCCATATGTTTCAGATTTTTTTACTCCAGCTGTGAATAGAGTCGATATTATATCATTTTTTTGTAAACTAATATCAGACTTCACACTCTTTCCGCTATTCTCTTTTTACAAGAAGTCGTATTTTTTGGTTGAATCTTTTACCATTTTCTTGAAAACTGACATTTTTTGGTGGAAAATTGAACTATTTTGGTAGAAAATTAATCTTTTTTGGTTAAAAATGAAACTTTGTAATTCAAAATTCACATTTTTTGGTTCATTTAACTATTTTGGTAAAATTTTCTTTCTTTCCGTTAAATTCAACTGTTTTTATTTAACGACTAAAATATTTTTTTGATGAACTATCAATTATTACATTTTTTTATTATTCTAATAATTTTTTTGATTGAAGATTATTTTCTTGGTAGAAAATTTTACTATTTTGTTCAAATTTCCTGGTTTTCAGTTAATAATTAATTTTTTAACTAAAAATTGAAATATTTCAGATGAAGATTTATCGTTTTAGTTGAAAATTAATGTTTTCAACTAAAAATTCATCTACTCCATTTTTGGTTAATTGATATTTTTAATTCAAAATTTGACTTTTTCATTTGAAAATGAATCTTGAGTAAAAGTTGAAGTACTTCATTAGTAATTAATTTTTCTTTTGGTTTAGGATTCATCTTTTTGATTGAAAATTTATCTGTTTTGTTGAAAACTCGTTCTTTTCTGGTTGAAAATTAATTTTTTGTTGGTTCAAAGTTCAACTGTTCAGTAAAAATTAATCTGTTTAATTTGAGAATTCTTTTTTTGCTTGAAAATTCAACTAATGTTTTGAAAATTTAACTAATTTATTAAAAATTAAGTTTTTTGGTTTAAAGATTCATTTTTTTGTTTCGAAATTGAAATTTTTGGTCAAAAATCAAATTTTAGTTTAAAATTCGACTGTTTGGTTAAAAGATAAATTACTTTGTAAAAAAATCATTTTTTTGGTAGAGAATTCATTTTGATGAAAATTTAATTATTTTGTTGGAAATTTGGTTTTTGATATAGAAAATGCATGTTTTGGATGAGAATTCAACTAAATGGTGAAAACTTGATCTATTCGTTAAAATTTTTTTGTATCATGGATTAAAATATAAGTTGAACATTTATATACTTGATTGAAACTTATTTTCTTTTTTTTTGAAAATTATTTTAAAAAAATTAAAATTTACCTATTCTATTTTTGGTTAAATATTTATATTTGCTAGTTAAAATACAAGTATTTTGTTAAAAATTCGTCTTCTTTGATAGAAAGCAAATATTCTTAGTTGAAAATTTAACTATTTAGTTGTAAATTCAACTATGTTGTTAAAAATTCACTTATTTTGGTAAAAAGTAATATTTTTTGGTCGGATATTAAATTATTTTTTTGAAAATTTCTCTTTCAAATAAAACATTAATTGATCTTTTTTTATTGTGAATTCATCTTTTTTGGTTGAAAATTTAACTCTTTTATTGAAAATTTAACTCTTTAATTGAAAATTCATTTGTTTTGGTAGAAAATGCTTTTGGGTTGAAGATTGAACTAGTTTGTTAAAAGTCCGTTCTTTTTCATTGAAAATTCACATTTTATGGTAGAAAAGTCATATTTTTTTATTGTAAATTCATTTTTATCAGTTGGAAACTAACTTGTTTTTCGAAAATTCGCCTACTTTGTTAAAAAGTCATATTTTTTATTGTAAATTTATTTTTCCTGGTCCAAACTAAACTTGTTTCTTAAAAAATTGTCTTAAAAAAAAGAAAGTTTCATAATTTAAATTTAAATATTCAAAAACATTCTTTTAAAAAAATCATCTTTTTGTCTTAAAATCTTAATTTTTTTAAAAATTAAGATTGAAAAGAATTTCATTTTATCACGAATAATTTTTGCAAAATAAGTAGGTAAAGATTCATAATTAAAAAATAAAATTCCAAAACAAGCTCACATTGTTGAAAATTAATTTCATTGGGTGTAACATTCATCTGTTTTGGTAGAAAATCTTTTTTTAATGAAGATTCACCTATTCTGTTGAAAAGTAATAATTTTTGGTCAAAAATTTAACTATTTTTCTTAAAAAATCAACTTCTTGTCTTTAAAACGTAACTCTTTTATGGAAAATTCCTTTCTTTTGGTAGAAAATCATTTTTGGTTAAAGATTCATTTTTGTTGAAAATTGATCTTTATTATGAAAAAGTCTTTTGTTGTTGTTGTAAATTCATTTTTCTTGGTTGAAAATGGACTCGTTTATCAACAATTTAACTGTCTATAAAAAATTCTTCTTTTTGGCTATTCGAAAATTTTTTTGAAAATGCAATAGATTTCGATTTGAAATCTCAGGAATTCGAAGCATTTCCTATAGAATTTAATATGGTATCTACATTAATTTTATGAAAAAGAATTTATTTCCACATTTCCTCATATTTCACCCTATTCCCCCTCTTTTGAGCGGGGAAATAATAAAATAATTTACGATGGTCCCTTCGGCTGTAAAAAGTCCCTACAATTTCTCTTTTCTCGGAAGGGTTTAAAATTTTTTTGATTGGCGGTCGTCAAAGTCAAAGGCATGCACGTCATTGATATAATTGAGGCGCGAGCAAAGTCGCATAACTGCTTTGAAGGTGCGTTTCTTGCTCCCCTCTTGAGGATGACGTGCAACTGGACAATGGAAGGCGTTGATTGGCCCTTTCCGCGGACCCAGCCTCTTCCATTGGTCCCAACAAGTCCCACACGAAAAGTGGGTCACCAGAGCTGCTTTCTCTTCGTGAGTCGAGGCACGACCGGGAATTCTATCGCTTACGTGTCTTTTCGCCGACTACCTATTCTAACGCAAGAGCGCTCCTTTCTTACCTTGCAACTTGAAACACAATTTTGCCAAATTCCTCGCGTTTTATGAATCAAATCGAGCGCCGAGATTCCATCAGAAATTCACTCTTGAATAGTTTCAAACAAAAAATTAATTTTTTAAGAAAAAGTCCAATTCTCAACAAAATAGACGAATATTATTTTTCATCCAAAAATCGGACAGTTACCTTTTCAGTTCAAAGTTTATTATTACTATTATTATACCATTAAGGGTATTGCTTATTTTAAACAACACGCTTGTTCCACAACACTGCTACCCAGGTTGCTGATCAATCTCTCTAGCAATCACCCCAAGCGAAGAGCTTCGAAAAGTCACCATGTGAAGCTCTCCACTAATTAAAATTAAATCAAATTTTAATGAAATAGCTGCATTTTTAACCACAGAAATGAATTTCCTACTAGAATCATCAATCTTCAAAAAAAAATTAATTTGTAAACAAACATTTGATTGACGGTTCTTCAACCAAAATACACGAATTTTCAACATAATAGTTGAATTTGAAAATAACAAATATCATTCTTTATCCAAAAATCGAACAGTTACATTTTCAGTTAAAATTTGTTTATTATAATTATAATTATTATACCATTAAAGCCATGTGATGAGTGGGTCACGTGACCAGATTCCTACCTTACCGGCACTTTTTTTATTTCCTAACTTATTTTCACACGAAGCGCCACATCGAGTTGAAAATTTGGTATACTAAATAAGAAGCACCTAAAAAGGTGGGCCTGTCCTGAATTTTTATAATTATGAAAAAAGTTTTTTTTGTAACTTTTTTTTGTTGCTTTTTTCATGATTATTAAAATTCAGGACCAGACCCACCTTTCTTAGTGCTTCCTATTTATTATCCCAAATTTTCAACTCGATGTGGCTATTCGTGTGAAAATAAGTTAGGAAATAAAAAAGTGTCGATAAGGTAGGAATCCAGTCACGTGATCCACTCGTCACATGGCCTTAAGCCAAATCCCTTTCGGGCAGTCCCAATCCGGCTCCCCAGCTACATTGCGCATGCGTTGCATCGGCAGTCTCATTGGCTGTAAATGGCGCGCTTTTTTGAAACTATTACACGTGTAAATCAATTTTTTATAATAAATCATCATTATGAAAATAATGACAATTTCCAGATCAAAAAATAAGCTTTTAGAGGGCAAGGTGTAATAATTATTTGATTTTACTTTTTACAAATTAATTATTAATTTGAAATTCAAAGAAAGGAATAGCTTCCTTCACCAATGTAAATTTGAAGTCATTAATAATATTTTTTTTATACTTTATGATTATACTTATTGTGAAAAATTGATTTGCATATTTAATCATTTCAAATAAGCGCGCCATCAACATCCAAAAAGGCTGCTGGTGTTGCTTATTTAAACATCACGTTTCTTTCATAACACTGCTACGACCCAGGTTGCTGATCAATCTCTCCAGCAATCACCTCAGGCGAAGAGCTTCACAAAGTCACAATGTAAAGCTCTCTACTAATTTAAAAAAAAATAATTTACAACAAAATAACTAAATTTTTGACCAAATTTTTTTCTACCACAAGATGAATTTTCAAGCTAAAAAGACCAATTTTCAACTAAAAAAGAGAAAGTTTTTACCAAAACTGGAATAGTTTAATTTTCAACCAAAAGTAAAGGATGTTTCAACTGAACTAATAGAACCCAACAAGGAAATATAAGATGGATTTTGCTTTAATTTTTATATCCGAATATTAAATAACTATTTTAATATTATTGTTAATTGTTTTATTTTATTTTGGAAATTTTTCATCACTATTATATTTTTGGTTCAAAATTCATCTTTTGGGTTTAAAAATGATCTATTTGGGTAGAAAATTCAACTATTTTGGATCTGTATTACCTTTTTTTGTTAAAAATTCACATTTTTTGGGTTGAAAATTAAATTGTTTTTTTTTTAGAAAATTAGTCTTTTTGACGTTAAAATTCAACATTTTGAATGAAATATTTTTTTTATTGGCTTAAAAATCTTTCTTTTTTAAAAATTAAGGTTTTTGTTAAAAATGCGTCTCTTTTGGTAGAAGTTTAATCTTTTTTGGTTGAAAATCCACCTGCTTCATTATTAAAAATGAGTGTGTTGGTTGAGGATTTAAATATTTTTTTGAAGAATTAATCTTTTTTGGTTGAATTCAACTGTTTTTGATTTGAAATAAAAATTGCTTTTGAATAAAAGTTTAACTACTATGTAATTTTTGTTGTTGAATATTCATCATTTCATCAAAAAAGTCAACTCTTTGGACGTGAATTACCTTTTTTGTTAAAAATTAATTTTTTAACTGAAAATTTGTCTATTCCATTTTGGGTTGAAAATTAATCTTTTTTAGTTGAACATCGAACTATATTGTTGAAAACTTGATTTTTTTTGTTCAAAAATGAATTTCCTTCGTTTGAAATTCATCTTTGTATTTAAACCTTCATTTCGCTGTAGGAAAATTTAGCTGCATTGCAGAAATTATTTTTTCTCTTGAAAACTCAACTATTTGTGAAAAAATAATATTTTCTTGAAAATTCGTATTTTTTTTGAAAATTAATACCCTTGGTTGATAATTTATCTTTTTGTTAAAAATCAAACTATTTGGGTAAAAATTTATTTTGTTGGAGAAAGATTCATCCTATTATTTGAAAATTGTTTTCTTTGTTTTAAAATTCAACTATCTTGTTCGAGATTCGTTATTTTGTTGAAAATGAATTTTTTAACTCATAATGTAACTATCACATTTTTTGTTGAAAAGTTGAGTTTTTTAGTTGAAAATTCACGTAATTTGGTCAAAAATCCATAAATTTAATTCAAAAAATATTTATTTTTTTAGAAATTGACCTACTTTGTAGAAATTTTCTTTTTTTTGTTTGACTCATCATCTTAGTTAAAAATTGATTTCTTTAACTGAAGAGCCAACTATCTTCTTGAATCTCCGTTATTTGGTTGAAATTTTTATTTTTTTTCAGTGAAAATTTAACCATTACATTTTTTGTGGAAAATTAATCTTTTTTAGTTAAAAATTCAACTATTCCCTTGGAAATGTATGGATTTTGGTTGAAGATCCATCATTATAATTGAAACTTTTCTTCGACTGTAAAAAATTGAACTATTTTGCTTAAAATTAGTTTTTTTGGTCAAAAATTCAAACGTTTATTTAAAAATTTTTTTTTTTTTGGTTGAAGATTCATCATTCTTATTAAAAATTCATTTATTTTGTTAAAAATTCAAACATTTTGTTGAAAATTATTTTTTTTTTAAATTTGTTATGCAAAAATGTAACTGTTTCATTTTTGAATGAAAATGCATCTTTTTAATTTAAAATTCAACACTTTTGCTGATTTTTTTTGTTAAATATTAATTTTTTTAACTGAAAATTTAACTAGTCCATTTGTTCAAATACGTTTTTTAGTTGAAAATTCAACTACTTGCTTATTAATTCATGCACTTTGTTGTAAATTCATCTTTGTGGTTGAACAATGAACTAGTTTGAAAAAATTTATTTTTTAGGTTGAAGATTTATCATTTAAATTGAAAATTCATTTCTTTGGTTAAACATTGAACTATTCTGTTGGTAATTCACTTCTTTGGTTAAAAAGTTAACTATCATGTTAAAAAAAAATTATTTCTTATTTTAACTGAAAATGTACCTATTTTATTTTGGTTAAAAATTTATGTTTTTCAGTTGAACATTACCAAATAAATAATAAAAAAAAAATAAAATAAATTTTACCAAATCTCCCTCCCGCCAAATAGTCTTACGTAATTTGTGGATGACCCCTAAGTTAGATTAAGATCTCAAGTTTCAAGAAATCTTGCTTATTGAAAGTTATCTTCTGTTTGATTACAGTGCGGAAGCGTGTTACACGCTCAGTTGGAAATCTGGAAAGCAGCGGTGGAGGAATCGCCAAGGAATACCTTAGCTGCCTCATGGAGTCCGGCGGGAGTAGTTCAGGCGCCAGGAAGTGGAAACGGAAGCACATCTTCCTCTGTAGGAAGCACCGGTCCAGCCAGCGTCAAAGGATCCTGTTCCATGGATTATTCCGACGGTAAACTATTTGAACTATATAACTTTGTCCAAACGTACACTTACAACCATCCCCTCAATTTCAAAATTCAACTTTCAGTAGCTTAACGTATAAACAAATCAAAAAAATTTTCTGGATGCTACTACAATTTTAAAGTTCTCGAATGTAATTCTAAAAAATTATCACTTTATCCTTCCGGAAACTTCTGTTTGATCAACTTCTTCAAATAGAGTCAAGAGTCACGTTTTAGAAAACGCCCTTTCATTACGCCCACTTTTGCTAGACCTTTAGATTAACCACTCCCATGAGTGACAACTAATCACGCCCAATGACGGGTAAACTGGATCAGCACCGCCCACTATACACTTCCTCTATCATCGTTTATTCACTAATAACTTTATCTACTATTAACCACGCCTATTAGCTACTTTCCATATACAACTACTAAGAAGCGCCCCCACACACAACCACCAATAAATGTCACTAGGAACGCCCACTATCTACTTCCACCATCGTCGTTAATTAACTAATATATTTATCCACGTTGATTGATTATTCCCGTTAGCCACGTTGCCTTTAGATACTAAAGAACGCCCCTAATAACACCTACTTATTAATATTCATCTAGCACCGCCCACTATTCACTTTTACTATGCTCGTTCAATAAACTATTCACTGTTACTATCATCGTTCAATAAATAATATCTATATTCGCGTTTATTACCCTCGCTGATCAGCCATGTTACATATACAACCACTACGAAACGCCCCCAACCACGTCTACTGATAAACATTCCACTAGCACCGCCCACTATTCACTTCCAACATCCTCGTTTAGTTAATAATATCTATCTACATTCTTTAACCACGCTCATGGGCCACTTACTCTATAGAGCCACTATAGAACCCCAACCACATCTATTGATAAATTTCACCACCATCGCTCAGTATCTACTTTTTCTATCGTCGTTCATAACTAATATATTTATACACGTTTATGAAATACGCTTATTAGCCATTTTTCCCATAAAGGTACCAAAGAACATCCCGAGTCACGCCTAGAGATGAATTAAACTATAACCGCCCACTATATACTCCTGCCATCCTCCTTCATTGGATAAGATCTATTGCACGTTTATCAATTACGCCTGTTAGCTATGTTCCATATACAACTAGTAAGAAACACCCCCAATCACGCCTACTGATAAATATTCCTCTAGCACCGCCCACTATTCACTTTCAATATCCTCGTTTAGTAAATAATATCTTTATTCACGTTTATAACACACGCCTATTAGCCATGTTTCATATAAAAATACTACGAAATGCCCCCAACCTTGCTTACTGATAAATATTCCACTAGCATCGCCCACTATTTACTATTTACTCAACCACACCTGTTGATAAATTCCACCACCATCGCTCTGCATCCACTTCCACCTTAGTCGTTTATCAACTAATATATTTATCCACGTTTATTAAATACGCTTATTAGCAATTTTTCCATAAAGGTACTAAAGAACATTCCAAGTAACGCCTACAGATGAATAAACTAGAACCGCCCACTATACACGTCTGCCATCCTTCTTTATTAAGTTTGATCTATTGCACGTTTATTAAATGCATCTGTTAGCTATGTTCCATATACAACTAGTAAGAAACACCCCGGATCACGCCTACTGATGAATATTCCGCTAGCCCCGCCCACTATACACTTTCACTATCCTCGTTTCGTAAATAACTTCTTTATTCACGTTTACTACACAAGCCCATTAGCCATGTTTCATATAAAAATACTACGAAATGCCCCCAACCACGCTTACTGATAAACATTCCACTAGCATCACTATTTACTATTTACCCAACCAAACCTGTTGATAAATTCCACCACCATCGCTCTGCATCCACTTCCACCTTAGTCGTTTATCAACTAATGTATTTATCCACGTTTATTAAATACGCTTATTAGCCATTTTTCCCACAAAGGTACTAAAGATCATCCCGAGTCACGCCTACAGATAAATTGAGCTAGAACCGCCCACTATATACTTCTGCCATCCTCCTTCAATGAATAATATCTAATGGAAGTTTATTAGCTACGCCTTTTATCTATGTTCCATATACAACTAGTGAGAATCACCCTAACCACGCCTACTCATAAATATTCCTCTAGCACCGCCCACTATTCACTTCCACTATCCTCGTTTAAGGAATAATATCGTTATTTACGTTTATAACACACGCCCATTAGCCATGTTTCATATAAAAATACTACGAAATGCCTCCAACCTTGCTTACTGATAAACATTCCACTAGCATCACTATTTACTATTTACTCAACCACACCTGTTGATAAATTTCATCACCATCGCCCTGTATCCACTTCCACCTTAGTCGCTTATCAACTAATATATTTATCCACGTGCATTAAATACGCGTATTAGCCATTTTTCCCGTGAAGGTACTAAAGAAAGTCCGAGTCACGTCTACAGATAATTTAAACTAAAACCGCCCACTATACACTTCTGTCATCCTCCTTCATTAAACATGATCTATTGCACGTTTATTGAATGCGCCTGTTAGCTATGTTCCATGTTCAACTAGTAAGAAACACCCCCAATCACGCCTACTAATAAATATTCCTTTAGCACCGCCCACTATTTACTTCCACTGTCCTCGTTTAGTAAATTATATCTTTATTATTATTTAAGCGGACCTACTGACAAAAGTTCCACTAGAAACAACATCCACCATTTATTACTACTATCCTTTCCTAATATGTTCCCCATAAAACTACGACAAAAAGCCCTAAGCCACGCCTACTAATAAATTCTACCAGCACCGTTCACTATCAACTTCTAATTTCACTATCCTCGTTTGTTAACTAAGATATTAATCCACGTTTATAACCCAATACATATTAGTTATACTCCATATAGAACTAACAAGAAACGTGCCCAAATGCGCCTACTGATAAATTCGACTAAGACCGCCCACAAGACACGCCCACTAATAATCTTTTTTTCTGATTTCAGATGAAGACGATGAATCCGTAACCACCCAGGCAGCATCTGGTGGGAAAATGCGAAATGGAGGCTCCCACATCCACCTTTGGCAGTTCCTGAAAGAACTTCTCCAAAGTCCCGGCGTTCACGGATCCTGCATCCGTTGGTTGGACCGCAGCAAGGGTGTTTTCAAAATCGAAGACTCAGTCCGAGTAGCTAGACTCTGGGGCAAAAGAAAAAACCGACCCGCGATGAACTACGACAAACTGAGCCGCAGCATTCGACAATACTACAAAAAAGGTATCATGAAGAAGACAGAACGCAGTCAGAGGTTAGTCTACCAGTTCTGCCATCCCTATTGTCTCTAAAAGCGACGAGGGTTTCAGAACTCGACATCCCAACATCACGATCATCGAGTTTTATCTTCGTTATTGTAAAACCCAGAATGAGTCTCATCAGTACCAGGAAAAAATTACTTCCTAATTCTGATTCTAATTCTGCTGGTTTAACAAAAATCGAATTCCCACGTATATCCAAAGGAAGCTCTCCTCTTGATTCTGCTTCTCGATCTTGAGTCGATCTAAATCCACTTTAAGTGGCTCAGATCAAGAACTCGATCCAGAATCTGATCGCGATTTCGAATCCAGATCGAGAACTGAATGAAACGGCTGAAACTTCCGAGTCTTTCCGCATCGCGGAAAGATCCAAGTGCAAAGTCCCAGAAATTTGTTTGTTTGAATCAATCAACAATTTTGTTGAAGCAAACAAATCTTTTTCTTGGTAAACAAAATGATTGTGTGTCTCTGTGTGTGATAGTCTTTAATGATAGTGTGTTTGAATCTTTGTATATGTTGTGTGAATCTGTAATTTCGAGAAAGGTGTTTCTGATGCGGAGGTCGCCAAAAAGAATCCGCCGAGTTTGCATTATTCTGAAGAATAATGTCAAGCGACGGTCGGGTACCAACGTGTATGCCCGGTTTGGGCGCTTAATTAATTTAAAAAAAAATATCTCGTTACTCATTCCTTATCGATACTCTCGATCGATTCGATTGCGTTTCCAGGTTGCTTAGCTCAAAGCACAGCCTTGGCTCTTTCTCAACTTAGGGTAAGTCGTAATAACGCGCGAGAGCTCTGTGACGGTATGCTGAGCCCTTTTGGCGAGATCAGAGCGGGAGGTACGTCCCGCTAATGTTTTTTTATTTAATATCAATCAGCTGCTGAGGTTAACACATCACTCAGAAAAATATTTGTCTCGAATTAAAGAAAGACAAATTTTCATTGGAACAAAGAAACTTGTCTTTGACTGAGAGCCAGTGAATATTTTTCTTTGACTCAAAGAATTTTTTTTCTGAGTGATGAAAAGGATGATGGAGTCTCTTCTCACGTTTGCTTGCTGGTCCCTTTCGCGAGCCCCACAGGCCACAATTCCAGCGATCTTAGCGCGCGGAACATTTCGCTGCTGCTTGATCGCCTCTGATGCTTTTCCAAAATCTTGCTTTTTGAATCCCTGACACAAAAATAAATAATATTGAAAAGACCTTAAAGAAATGATTTAAACCTTGCAGGCCCACCTTAAATTTATCGAACAAAGATCTCGAGATCTGTGAACGAAGAAATTAAAATAAACGGTCATACTCGAGAGGTAATATAATCTTTATTGTTTTCTCGACATTAAAATTTAATAAAAATGCGTGACTTTGTTGCAGAGTAGTAAACAATGCTCACCTATAATTTCTGACGCAAGATAATATCTTGATTATCTCCTAGCTCATATCTCAGATTTTTATTACATTTTCAATTAAATTTGTCCTTTCATGATAATTTATGGTTTTTATCACGTTTACCTCTCTTTTTATTTTTAGATTTTATGTAACTAAGTTGCAAAATTTTTATTGAAATGTATTCCTTTGACCTAAGAAGTCGGCGTCTCGTGGAGAATCTCCTTTCACGCTCGCCTCCATGCAGAATTCTCAGGACTCGATTTTATCAGTGATATCGATCTGGAATCGATTCTCGGATGCCTGAGGGTTTTGAAATTAAAATTTTCATTTTAAAAGGAAATGATTTTGGAAAAGTGAATGTGCCAGGGCTTGATTATGCGACTGGGATCGGTGATTTTGGTCCCATATATCTATGATATATTAAACATTGTATGTTCCATGAACGATTAGTGGTAAGAATAAATAGTATTTAAGTTTTCTGGCTCACGTGGGCCGCTTTTATTGATACCTTATTCTCAAAAATTCATCCATTATTTTATTATTTTATGTAATAGGCTGTATGATTGCTTCCATAATTTAAATTTTTTCATTCCAATACCTAGATGTGAAGGAATCTTTGATAATTCTGTTTTTCGTAGATTAACCTTGTTCTTCTCAATTATTTAATTATTTTATTGTATTTAATGTAATTTCGTCGACTTGCTCGCGTGTAACAAACTTTTTTCGTTATTTCTTGTATATAATAATTTTAGTTATTTTATGTCTGGTAGGAAGGCTTTTTTAATTTTAGTGACTTTTGAGTATATCCGACTCAACTAGAAAATTCCAGGGCTCGGACTCACGCCACTATTGGCACTTTTTGATAATTTTTTTATCGATGCAACTATTTTTCTACTATTTTGGAAAAAAAACTAATGCTACTATTTTCTCAAATTTCTCGATAATGCAACTATTTTTTCATTTCGTTTTTACACATTTTTTCAAAATAACATATCTTCCATCTCAAAAATCGGAAATTTCAAAAGAGTTCAAGATTTTCAATATTTCAAAAAATTCAAAGGGGTTTCTAAAAATTTCTCATGTTTTGAAAGATTTCAACAAAGTTTAAGCGTTTTTAGAATAGGGGAAACCTCCCTACAGTGGATAATGCAACCTACAGAGGGTAATCATTAATTAAAAATCAAAATGTATGTAAAAGAATTAATTTCATTTAATGAATAGTTCAGGAACTATACGTGTTAATACATTAAAATTATTTATTTTCATTTTTATTTGTGCTCTTAATTAATGATTATCCAGTGTAGCTTTCATTATCCACTGTAGGGCGGTTTCCCCTATTTAAAAAAATGTTGAGAGATTTAAAAAATTTCCAAAACATTTTAAGGGATTTTAAAAAATATCAGTGATTTCAAAGGATTTTAAGAGATTTCAAGGAATTTCTTCTGATTTCAAAAATTTCAAAATTTCTAAATTCAAAATGATGGATTTCAAAATGATATTCAAAAGAATAATGGATTTCAACGGATTTCAAAGATTTGAATGGATTTCAAATATTTGAAGGGATTTTCAAAAAGTATAGAAGATATTACCGGATTTTAAAAATTTAAAAGGACTTCAAAGGATTTCACAGATTGAATCATTTTCAAAAGAATTTTAAAAGATTACAGATTTCAATATTTTTACAAAATATTGAGAATTTCAAGGGAATTTATAAAATATAATAGAAATTATAGACATTATTGCAAACTTCAAGAGATTAAAAAGTTCTAAGGAATTTTAAATGACTTTCTAAGATTTCAAAAAATTTCACGGAATTTTCCAATATTTGTGAGTTTCATAGAATTTTGCAAAATAATCAAAAGATTCCATAAGATAAGAAGGAATTTCTATAGATATAAAGGGATTTTAAAAAATTGGAGAGTTTTCCAAGGATTTTAGAGGATTTCAGCAGAAATTTAGGGTTTTTAATAGATTTTAGTAGATTTCAAAGGACTTCGAAACATTCAAGGTATTCTAAAATATTTTAAGGAATTTCTGAAAAAATGAAATATTTCAAGGAATTTTAAGGGACTTTATCGGATTTTATCAAATTTTACGGGACTTCAGAGGATTTCAAAGATTTAATAATTTTGCAAAGAATTTTGAAAGATTTTTTCCGGATTTAATTAGATTATTCTGGAATTACTAAGGATTTTAGAAATTAAAGGGATTTTGTAAATTCCAAGAGATTTCAAGTTATTTTAAAGAGTTAGCCTATTTTAAAGTTTATTAGGATTCAAAGAATGAGGCTGGATTTCAGAACATTTCAAGGAATTTCAGGGATTTGAAGGGATTTAAATGATTTCAAAGAAATAAAAAAGATTTACGAGTTTTCCTTGAATTTCAGAGAATCTCAACATAATTTAAGAGTTTTTGATACATTGTAGTAGAATACAACGGATTAGAAAGATTTCAAGGGGCCTTATGATATTTTATGGGATATCAGAGGATTCCATCATTTTTAGGGAATTTTGAATTGCATCGATTTTAAGAAAGTTCAAAGGATTTTAAAGATTTTAGGGTATTTTAAAAGATTCCAAAGAATTTGAGGAGATTTTAGAATTTCCAGGACTTCCCAAGAATATAGCTGAATTTCAGAAAATTGCAAGGAATTTCAATGTAGTGAACCCTACTATTTAATATTTAAAAATTTTATGAGACAATTTTTCAAAATTTATGCCAAACCTGACACTATTTTGAATTTTCCAAATGAGTCCGAGGCCTGAAATTCACCCCCCCCCCCCCAAAAAAAAAGGCGTGACGTAATACATGAACGACCCCTTACTATCAATGATGGTAGTCTCTAAAGAAAATGTTAAATGCAAATTGAAAAATGTTTTTAAATTAATTAGTCGCGTTGAATTCCTCGTGCGACCGAGTCTGTATCAGGTATTTAATTAGTAAGTTTCGTCGATTATTTTTCGTACTTTTTGTACTTTCGTTTCGCTTCCTCCCCTTCTTGCCTCGCCCCCTCGTGTACCAACGCTCCTGTACATAAACCGATTTATTTGACATTGGTACGCACGTATTTATTGTATCACAAGAATCTCTAAACGACACGATTCCGGTACACGAGGTGGTCATGTACTCGCTTTACAGCCCTAATAAGAGCTTCTTAAGTGCGTTTACATAATGGGATCGTAAAGCACGTTTCGGTACCAGCGATCCTACACAACAGTTCTATATACAACTCTTAAAAAAAAAATTTCCTAGTGAATTTCGAACCGTTTCGAATTGAAGCTTTTTTTGTATTTTCGTGGTACCGAGTGCAATGCAAAGCAATGAGACGGGGTTGCCACACAAGTCACTTTTAATCACTTTTAGGGTTTCATAGCCGCGGGCTGAAATGCTTGTAGTTTCGGTCGTGTGTCTGTCGTAATTTTTACACGAGACTCAAAACGAGACGAGGCGAGACTCAAAACGAGACGAGGCAAGACTCAAAACGAGACGAGGCAAAACTCAAAACGAGAAGAGGCAAGACTCAAAAGAAGACGAGACGCAAGACGAGACAAGACGCGACACGAGGCAAGACGATAAGAGACAAGACTCGAGATAAGACAAGACTCGAGACGAGACGAGACGAATATGATGGGTCAGTGATTTTTAATATAAAAAGACTTACACATTTTTTTGCAAAAATTTAAAGATGTGCTTGAAATTTCTTCAACTGTGATCGATCGAATATGGAAAAGTTGTATATGATTTTTTTTTTTTAACGGGGGTCTTCAAAAAACCCTTCCCTTGAGCTGAAGGCTTTCAGCAATCAGCACCAAAAATTAATTCATTTGTTCAGGGTCCTACACAACTTTTCCATATAGTTCCAATTTTTAATAATATAATTTTACTTTTCGACCAACCCTAATGAAAATTAATCACTGTCAGTCAATTTTAATCGCTTTTTGGGTTAAAAATTAGTCACTTTTACAGTTAAAATTTTTTTTTAACTTCATGGAAGTAAATTAGGCTGTGGCAACCTTGGTATAGTAAGTTCCAAAGCAAGTACATTCTATCTTATTTAAGCAAAAGTTTGCGCCTATCGGTCGCAATCTGTCGCAATTATTTATCCCAGAGTTTCGATATATCGAAGGTACTTCGCTACCGGTGAGTTTGCAGAAGGTCACTCGGAAGAAATTAAATTTTTTTCGAGTGATTTTCTGCAAGAAATGTGCAACCATAAAGTGCCCATAAGTTATAAGTGAACACGTGCGGAAGAATTAAAAGGAGATTATATTGTTCGTATACCAATTAGGCTAGTAAATCGAGGAGCATATATATATATAATTGTATATCGTATACTGTTTTCTACCCGTTTAGATTTTATGAGATATTATCGCACATTGTACACATTTGGTATATGTGTCTTAATGAGAATATAAATATATATTTTATAACGTTGGTATTGTTATTGTTCGTCCCCTGTACTGAACACTAACCGAAAGCAATATAAAGAAAAAAGCTACAAAAAAAATGTAATAACAATAATGATAAACCATATCTGAAAATTGCATCTTCTTATTTCATTTTCCATTCCTTTTTTATTTTCAGGTAAGATTACAAGTGCAGAAATTATTCTGTGTAGTCCGTTT
The DNA here is from genome assembly GCA_932195095.1 of Andricus curvator. Taxonomy (NCBI): domain Eukaryota; kingdom Metazoa; phylum Arthropoda; class Insecta; order Hymenoptera; family Cynipidae; genus Andricus; species Andricus curvator. The sequence continues at coordinate 246,521 of CAKNYM010052933.1, forward strand.
CCAAAAAGGGGGCTGACAAGGCCCTGGCCAGTATTCCTATTTTGAATCTAAGATGTTGAATTATAAGCAAGAATTAATTTGGCTTTAAAATAGGGAAATTTTTAATTATTTAGAAACATAATCTCGTTGATCGAGCTAAAAAATGATTAGATGACATCCAGACAGGAACAATATTAATAATTAAATTTTTGGGGTTTTGGCGAGGATTACCTTCAGTAATCCCGATGATTCAGAGTAATTTAAATAGGTAATCCAAATAGTTTTCAACATTAATCTAGAGGAATCTAGAGTAATTTAAATACTTTTTAACAGTAATCTAGAGTAATCCACTTGTAATCCAAGTAATTTGAAGTAATTCAGGTAATCCAAGTAACCTGCTTGTAATCCTACGTAACCAATCTATAATTTAATCCGAAGTAATTGAGGTAATCCGAAGTAATTCAGGTAATCCGAAGTAATTGAGGTAATCCGAAGTAATTCAGGTAATCCGAAGTAATTCAGGTAATCCGAAGTAATTCAGGTAATCCGAAGTAATTCAGGCAATCCGAAGTAATTCAAGTAATCCAAGTAACCTACTTGTAATCCTACGTATTCAGTCTACAATATAAAGTAATCTAGTTGTGATCCTGAGTAAATCGAGTAATCCAAGTAATTAACTTGTAATCCAGAGTAATCCGAGTAATTTTATTAGGCAATCTAAATACTTTTTAACAGTAATCTAGGGTGATCCACTTGTAATCCAAGTAAGTTGAAGTCAATCAGGTAATCCAAGTAACCTAATCGTAATCCTACGTAATCAATCTATAATCCAGAGTAATCCACTTCTGATCCTAAGTAAATCGAGTAATCCAAGTAATTAACTTGTAATCCAGAGTAATCCGAGTAATTTGATTAGGCAATCTAAATACTTCTCAACCGTAATCTAGAGTCCACTTGTAATCCAAGTAATTCGAAGTAATCTAAGTAACCTATTTGTAATTCTACGTAATCAATCTATAATCTAGAGTAATCCACTGGTAATTGTACGTAATCAATCTATAATCTAGAGTGATCCACTGGTAATTCGAAGTAATTCGAGTAATCCAAGTAATTAACTTGTTATCCAGAGTAATCTTAGTAATTCAAGGTATTTTAAATAGGTAATATAAATAGTTTTCGACAGTAATCGAGAGTAATCCTGATCCGAAGTAATTCGAGTGAACAAAATTAGTTACTTGTAATCGAGAGTAATCGGATCGATTCAGAGTAATTTAAATAGGTAATCCAAATAGTTTTCAACAGCAGTCTAGAGTAATACACATTTAATTCAGGTAATCCGAAGTAATTCAGGTAATCCAAGTAACCTACTTTTAATCCTACCTAATCAAAATATAATCTAGAGTAATCTACTCCTGATCCGAAGTAATTCGAGTAACCGAATTTAATTACTTGTAATGCAGAGTAATCAGGATGATTCAGAGTAATTTAAATAGGTAATCCAAATAGTTTTCAACAGTAGTAGTAGTATACCATTAAGCCATTTCCCTTTCAGGGTAGGCGTGACACTACCCGATTCGGGTAGTGTTTCTAGGTGGATAGTTTCTTGTAGAAAATCACTACTACAAGTGTGGGCTCACCACACCCACAACAGTAATCTAGAGTAATCGCCATTTAATCCAGGTAATCCGAAGTAATTCAGGTAATCCGAAGTAATTCAGGTAATTCGAAGTAATTCAGGTAATCCGATATAATTCAGGTAATCCAAGTAACCTACTTGTAATCCTACGTAATCAATGTATAATCTAAAGTAATCCACTTGTAATCCTAAGCAAATCGAGTAATCCAAGTAATTAACTTGTAATCTAGAGTAATCCGAGTAATTTGATTAGGCGATCTAAATACTTTTTAACATTATTCTAGAGTAATCCACTTTTAATCCAAGTAATTTGAAGTTATTCAGGTAATCCAAGTAACCTACTTGTAATCCTGCGTAATCAATATATAATCCAGAGTAATCCACTGGTAATCCGAAGTAAATCGAGTAATCCAAGTAATTAACTTGTAATCCAGAGCCATCCGAGTAACTTGGAGTAATTTGATTAGGCAGTATAAATACTTTTTAACTGTTATATAGAGTAATCTACTTTTAATCAATCTATAATCTAGAGTAATGCACTTTTAATACAAAGTAATTCGAGTAATCCAAGTAATCCAAGTAATTAACTTGTAATCCAGAGTAATCTGAATAATTCGAAGTAATTTAAATAGGTAATATAAATAGTTTTCAACAGTAATTGAAAGTAATCCTCTTGTCATCCAGTTCATTCGAATTAATTCAAGTAATCTAAGTAACCGACTTGTAATTCTACCTAATCAATCTGTAATCTAGAGTAATCCACTTGTAATTCGAAGTAATTCGAGTAATCCAAGTAATTGACTTGTAATCCAGGGTAATCCGCATAATTCGGAGTAATATAAATAGGCAATCTTAATAGTTTTCAATAGTAATCTAGAGCAATCCACTTGTAATCCAGGTAATTCGAAGTAATTTAAGTAATCCAAGTAAGCTACTTGTACTTCTACCTAATCCAGGTAATCCAAGTGGACTAATTGTAATCTAACGTAATCACACTATAATGTAAAGTAATCCACTTTTAATCCGAAGTAATTCTTGTAATTCAAGTAATTTACTTGTAATCCAGCGTAATCCGTATAATCCAGAATAATTTAAATTGGTCATCCAAATAATTTCCAACTATTCTATTAAAAATTTGTTGTTTTTTTTGTTGTTGAAAATTAATTTTGTTAACTAGAAATTGAACTATATTCTATTTTTGGTTAAAATTGATCTTTTTTAGTAAAATATTCATGTTTTTTTTTTTAATTTTCGTCTTTTTCTGTGAAAAATTAATCCTACTTTTCGAAAATTTATGATTGACGTAGACAATTTCAACTATTTGGTGAAAAATTATTCTTATTTGTAGAAAATTCAAAATTGTTGTTAAAAAGTCATTTTTTTGTTGAAAAATTTGTATTCTAGATTCATAAATCAACTATTGTGGTAGAAAATTCAACTATATGTTTGAAAATTCGTTTTTTGTTGGATATAAATTTTTTTAAATAAAAAATCTCACTACTCCATTTTTTTTAAATTTATCTTCTTCAGTTGAAAATGCAATTACTTTGTTAGAAATTGAACTTCATACTTTGTTACAAATTCTGTTTGTTTTCTGGTGAAAGACTCTTAGGTTTAGTTAAAAATAATCTGGTTGAATATTGAACTATTTTCTTTTTTTTTTTTTTTTTGTTAAAAATTAATTTTCATAACTAAACAATTAACCAATTCATTATAAGTAAACATTTTTCCTCTTCACTTGAAAATTCATGTATTTTATTGAAATGTTAAAAAATGTTAAAAATTGACTGTGTAGAAAATTCATAATTTTGGTTCAAAAGCCATTTTTTTATTGAAAATTGATTTTTTTTAGTAAAAATTCAAATATTTTGGTAAAAAAATTAACTATATGGTTGATAATCGTTTTAACATTGAACTATTTCATTATTAGTCAAAAATTTTCCTCTTCACTTGAAAATTCATGTATTTTATTGAAATGTCAGTTTTTGGGTAGAGAATTCAAATTCTTGCTGGAAAATTCAACTATTTGGTTAAAAACTTACTGTGCTTTCTTTTTGTCGGAAATACATTTTTTTTATGATTGAAAATTATTATAATTATATAATAAAAAACTGTTTAAAAACTATTCTTATATTTTATTTTATTGTAATATTTTGATATTTTAAAAACTATTGTGTTTAAAATTCATTTTTTTTTTGTTAAAAATTAATTTTCTAACAGAAAATTTAACTGTTGCATTATTGCTGCAAATTTGTCTTCTCTAGCTGAAAATTCATATATTTTTTTGAAATTTTGGTAAATAATTAAGATTGTTGCTTGAAAATGCAACTGTTTGGTTGAAAATTTATGTATTTTGTGAAAAATTGGTCTTTTTGTTAGAAAGGTGACCTTCTTGGAAATGTATGATTTGAGTAGAAAGTTAATCTCTTTGTTTGAGAATGTATCTATTTTGTAAAAAAATGTATTTCAGAATTAATTTTTTGATTTAAAAGGTTCTTTCATATCATTTTTGGCCTAAGCTTGATATTTTTTAGCTGAACGTTGAACTATTTGGTTACAAATTTATATTTTTTAAGTAGAAAATTAATCTTGGTTAAAAGTTCATATTTTTTATTGGAAATTCAACTATTTAGCTAAAAATTAAGCTAATTTGTTGAAAATTAAACAATTGTATTGACATTTTTCCTTGAGAATTTATCCCTGCTGGTTGGAAATTATTCCACTTTGTAGAAAATTCAACAATTTGATTAAAAAATCACTATTTTATAAAGCCTCTTCATTATAGTTGAAAATTCATTTCTTTGGTTGAAAATTTTAATATTTTCTTGAAAAAATAATTATTTTTTGGTACAAAATTTATTTTTTAACTGAAAATGGAACAATTTCGCGTGAGGATTAATCATTTTAGTTGAAAAATCATCTCTTTGGTTAAAAATTCAACTATTGTTTTGAAAAATATTTTTTGTTAGTTGCAATTAAATTTTTTTACTTAAAATTCAACTATTGCATTCAAAGATTTCACAGCATTGCGTAAGATTTTGCGGAGTTTCAAAGATTTTAACAGATTTTTATAGATTTAAACAGATTTTCACGTATTTTAACGGAATATAAAGAATTTTTATGGGATTTTGAAGAATTTAAGTGATTTCACGGATTTTCACACTTTTTAAAGGGTTTTAAGGAATTTTCAGTGTTTTCAAAATGAGTCACTGGATTTTGAAAGATTTTAAAGGATGCGATACTCAAGTATTTTCGCCAATTATGAATGATATCAGGGGATTTTAATAAAATTTAGAATTCGAAGGGATTTAAAAAGATTTTAAGAGATTTCAAAGGATTTTAAGAGATTTCAAAGAATTTTAAGAGACATGAAGCGGTTTCGCGAATTTTATGGGATTTTGAGGAATTTTAATGGCTTTCAAGAGACTTTAATATACTTTAAGGGTTTTTAAGACTTTCGGAAAAATTTCCATGGATTTTTCAAATTTTAAATATATTTCAAAGATTTCACATGATTTCGCAAGATTTTTGGGGTTTCAAGGATTTTAAACGATTTTTAGAGATTCTGAGAGATTTACGCAGAATTTAAAGGATTTTAGAATATTTTTATAGGATTTTTAAGATTTTAAGTTATTTTAAGGATTTTCCCAGGTTCTAAAGGGTTTCAAGGTATTTTAAGAGATTTCGAAATAAGTCACTGGATTTGAAAGGATTTTAAAGGATTTCATGCGATATCAGTATTTTCACGAATCTTGAAGGACATCAGGAGATTTTGATGAGATTTAAAATTTAAAGTGATTTAAAAATATTTTAAATGGTTTCAAAGGATTTTGAGGAATTTTCAAGAATTTCAAGAGACATGAAGTGTTTTCAATGATTTTATGGGATTTTGAAGAATTTTAATGATTTTTAAGAGACTTTAGTATATTTTAAGAGATTTCAAGAGTTTCGGAAAAATTTCCGCGAATTTTTAAAATTCTATAAAATTTTTTATATATTTCAAAGATTTACACAGGATCTTGTGAAATTTGTGCGGAGTTTCAAGGATTTTAAACGGTTTTTAGAGATTTCCATAGAATTTAAAAAATCATAGCAGATTTTGATAGGATTTTGAAGATTTTAAGTTATTTTAAGGATTTTCCCAGGTTCTAAAGGGTTTTAAGGTATTTTAAGAAATTTTGAAAGAAGTCATTGGATTAAAAGGATTTTAAAGGATTTCATGCGATATATCAGTATTTTCACGAATCTTGAAGGACACCAGGGGATTTTTATGAGATTTAAAGTTTAAAGGGATTTAAAAAGATTTTAAGAGATTTCAAAGGATTTTAAGAAATTTTAAAGAATTTTAAGAGACATGAAGGGCTTTCAATGATTTTATGGGATTTTGAAGAATTTTAATGATTCTTTAAGAAACTTTAAGATATTTTAAGGGATTTGAAGAGTTTCGGAAAAATTTGCACCGATTTTTAAAATTCTGAAAATTTTTTAATATATTGCAAAGACTTACACAGGATCTTAAAGGATCTTGATTTTGAAGATTTCAAGTTATTTCAAAGATTTTCCCAGGTTTTGAAGGGTTTTAAGGTATTTTAAGAGATTTTAAAATGAATCACTGGATTTTAAAGGATTTTTAAGGATTTGATACTGAAGTATTTTCACGAATTTTCAAGGATATCAGGGATTTTAATAAGATTTAAAGTTACAAGGGATTTAAATAGATTTCAAAAGATTTCACAGAATTTTGCAGAATTTTAAGAGACATGAAGGGGTTTCTATGATTTTATGGGGATTTGAGGAATTTTAATGGCTTTTAAGAGACTTTAATATACTTTAAGGGATTCCACGAGATTCAGATTTCCACGGATTTTTAAGATTTTAATGAATTTTTAATATATTTCAAAGATTTCACATGATTTTGTAAGATTTTTGAAGTTTCAAGGATTTTAAACGATCTTTAGAGATTTTGAGGGATTTCCACGGAATTTAAAGGATTTTGGAATATTTTTATAGGATTTTGAAGATTTTAAGTTATTTTAAGGATTTTCCAAGGTTCTGAAGGGTTTTAAGATATTTTAAGAGATTTCGTATTAAGTCACTGGATTTAAATGGATTTTGAAGGATTTCATGCGATATATCAGTATTTTCACGAATCTTGAAGGACATCAGGAGATTTGGTGAGATTTAAAATTTAAAGGGATTTAAAAAGATATTGAGAGATTTCAAAGGATTTAAAGAAATTTTAAAGAATTTTAAGAGACATGAAGGGGTTTCGAGGAGTTTATGGGATCTTGAGGAATTTTAATGGCTTTTAAAAAAATTTTAATATATTTTAAGGGATTTAAAACATTTCGGAAAAATCCCACAAATATTCAAGATTTTAATGAATTTTACATATATTTCAAAGATTTCACAGGATTTCGTAATATTTCGCGGAGATTCAAGGATTTTAACAGATTTTGATAAATTTGAAGGGATTTTCACGTATTTTAACGGAATATAGAGGATTTTTATGGGATTTTGAAGAATTTAAGCGATTTAACGGATTTTCAAAATTTTTAAAGGGTTTTAAGGAATTTTCAGTGATTTCAAAATTAGTCACTGGACTTTGAAGTATTTTAAAGAATGTGATACTCAAGTACTATTTACCAATTTTGAAGGATATCAGGGGATTTTAATAAGATTTAGAATTTGAAAGATATTTAAAGAGATTTAAAAAGATTGCAAAGGATTTTAAGGGATTTTGAAGAATTTTAAGACATGACGGGGTTTCAATGATTTTATGGGATTTTGAAGAATTTTAATGATTTTTAAGAGACTTTACTATATTTTAAGGAATTTCAAGAGTTTTGGAAAAATTTCCGCGGATTTTTAAAATTCTAATAAATTTGTTATATATTTCAAAG
>CAKNYM010052933.1:254048-268829 GCA_932195095.1 Andricus curvator
TTCCGCGGATTTTTAAAATTCTAATAAATTTGTTATATATTTCAAAGATTTACACAGGATCTCGTAAAATTTTGTGGATTTTCAAGGATTTTAAACGATTTTTAGGGATTTCAATGGATTTACACGGAATTTAAAGGATTATATCGGATTTTTATAGGATTTTGAAGATTTTAAGGATTTTCCCAGTTTCTGAAGGGGTTTTAAGGTATTTTAAGAGATTTTAAAATGAATCACTGGATTTAAAAGGATTTTAAAGGATTTCATGCGATATCAGTATTTTCACGAATCTTGGAGGACATTAGGGGATTTTGATGAGATTTAAAATTACAGGGATTTAAAAAGATTTTAAAAGGTTTAAAAGGATTTTAAGGAATTTCAAAGAATTTTAAGATACATGAAGTGGTTTCAATGATTTTATGGGATTTCGAAAAATTTTAATGATTTTCAATAGACTTTAGTATATTTTAAGGGATTTGAAGAATTTCGGAAAAATTTCCGCGGATTTTTAAAATTCTAATGAATTTTTTATATATTCAAAGATTTACACAGGATCTCGTGAAATTTTGTGGAGTTTCAAGGATTTTAAACGATTTTCAGGGATTTCAAGGGGTTTTCATGGAATTTGAAGGATTATAGCAGATTTTGATAGGATTTTTAAGATTTTAAGTTATTTTGAGGATTTTCCCAGTTTCTGAAGGGTTTTAAGATATTTTAAGAGATTTTAAAATGAATCACTGGATTTAAAAGGATTTTAAAGGATTTCATGCGATATCCGTATTTTCACGAATCTTAAAGGACATCAGGGGATTTTGATGAGATTTGAAATTTAAATGGATATAAACAGATTTTAAAAGATTTCAAAGGATTTTAAGGAATTTTAAGAGACATGAAGGGGTTTTAATGATTTTATGGGATTTTTAAGAATTTTAATGATTTTTAAGATACTTTAATATATTTTAAGGGATTTGAAGAGTTTCGGAAAAATTTCCACCGATTTTTAAAATTCTAATAAATTTTTAATACATTTCAAAGATTTACACAGGATCTTGATTTTGAAGATTTCAAGTTATTTCAAGGATTTTCCCAGGTTTTGAAGGGTTTGAAGGTATTTTAAGAGATTTTAAAATGAATCACTGGATTTTTAAGGATTTTTAAGGATGTGATACTGAAGCATTTTCACAAATTGTGAAGGATATCGGGGATTTCAATAAGATTTGAAATTAGAAGGAATTTAAAGAGATTTTAATAGATTTCAGAGGATTTTGCAGAATTTTAAGAGACATGAAGGGGTTTCGATGATTTTATGGGATTTTGAGGAATTTTATAAATTTTTAAGAGACTTTAATATATATTTTAAAGGATTTCAAGAGTGTCGAAGAAATTTTCACGGATTTTCAAGATTTTAACGAATTTTGAATATATTTCAAAAATTTTACAGGATTTTCAGAGATTTCAAGGGATTTCCACGAAATTTAAAGGATTATAGTGGATTTTTATAGGATTTTGAAGATATAAAGCCATTTCAAGGATTTTTGCAGGTTTTAAAGGGCTTTAAGGGATTTTAAGAAATTTCAAAATAAGTCACTGGATTTGAAAGGATTTCAAAGGATTTCATGAATGTGATATCAGTATTTTCACAAATCTTGAAGGATATCAGGGGATTTTAATCAGATTTTGCATTTTAATGGATTTTAATATATTGTAAGGGATTTTCAAGGATTTTAAGAGGCAAGGGGTTTTCATGATTTTAAGAAATTTTAAGGAATTTTATCGGCTTTTGAATGATTTTAGTGGATTTTGATACTTTTTAGGCCATTTAAAGGATTTTCGCAGGTTAGAGTGAATATAAAAAAAATTAAATTTATTAATTAACTAATTAGGGTTTAGGGGATTCTAAGAGATTCCGAAATAAGTCACTGGATTTTAAAGGATTTTAAAGGATTTCATGTGATATCAGTATTTTCACGCATCCTGAAGGATATCAGGGGATTTTAAAAAGTTTTCAAATTTCAATGGGTTTTAAAAGATTTTAATATATCGTAAGGGATTTCAAAATATCCGGAAAATTTCTCAAGGATTTTAAAAATTTCAGTAAATTTTAAAGGGATTTCAAAGATTTTCAGGGATCTCGTAAGATTTCGAAATATTTCTCGGAATTTCAGGGATTTTAACCGATTTTTGGATTTAATATTCAATGCGTGTAATAGTATGAAAAGCCATTTCAACAGATAAAACATGGACGTTTTAATATTAGTTATATTGAAAAAAAGAATTTATTTAAAAAAAGTTATTCTGTTTTTTTTTAAATTGGATTATTATTGTGGATTTTTTCTTATTATTGAAGATTTTATTCAATTCAATAATAATATTTTAATATGATATAATAATAATAATAATAATAATAATAATTAATAAATAATTAGTTGCAGGAATACGAAAAATTCAAAATGTCAAAATAAAAATGCGACTCAAAATGCTACAGGAGGTGCTATCAACAAGTATGTAGAGTGAATATTTTTACAAGCTTTTTTTTAGTGCTACTAATTCTATCTTGAACTACAAAACAGAATTTTGACTGAATTATTAAAAAAGATTTTTTTTCTCAAAATTTCCCAGTATATGGAAAATTACCATTTCAATGAATTTGTGTCTTGTCAAAAAGCGCGCCGTGCGGTTCCGACACAATTTTGGTTATTTTAAACCTTATTTAAAAAAACATCATTATTCAACACAAAAAGTGAAAAGGCTTTTCCTAAACCTTCAGTCTTTAAAAGACTCGAAGAAAAACTATTTGTGATTAAAATGTAAAAAAAGTACTTTTTCATTCAAAGTAATCTTCATTCTGTGCAATCAATATAATTTTTTTTTAATTAGGGCATTCCTGGAAAAACTGGGAAGGGCCTGACAAGTTTTCCCTAAGTAGGGACAACTTTTTAAAATTTTATTATCTGCAAGAGCGTTACAAGCCATATTTCGCCCATGTCAATTTTACCCGACCAGGGCCCCAACAGAACCTGGTCAGAACCTTACTAGGCCCACATCAAGATTTCTGCACGGTTAATGGAGGAGAAATCATTAAGAAATATGAGCTGAAGAATAATATTATTTAAATTGCATTAGTTTTCCAAGCATGGTTGCACCTTCTGACGTACTTTCGACCAACTGGAACGGCGAAAGTAATCAGCAAGGTCCTCGAGTGAAAGTCTCTGAATCATTCCTTCTAGATTGGTTCTGATGAATCATTCGATAAACGTAATCTATTTCGACTGAATAGTGCTAAACGGCCTTATTTGCGAAAAAAATTACATTAGCGTAATGGCATATCGGATTTATAGATAGAGAAACGTTATTCTGATATTCTCATTAAAATAGGACCTGAGGTGAACAAGTGCACCTGTAATCGAATCGATTATTGTATTACAATTACTTTGTTATGCAACTCATGGAAAAAAATTAGGATGTGGAAGCTTTGAGTGTTAGTGGATTGGAAATTTGAAAATCTGAACTTTTTTTAATGGTTATACAGAATTATTGCACGAATCTTCAAAAATGTAAGGCTCCTAAATAAAAATACTATAATAATTATATATATATATATATATATATATATATATATATATATATAATTAAATGTATGTGAGTATGTGTGTTCCGAATAGGGGTCCACACCCTTGTATCTATTGGAACCAGATTTTGGAAACCCTTACAATTTTGTGCCAGTGTCTGCCCGTTTCAACAAATTACCCGAGTCGAAATATAGGCCCTACTTTGACGCTCTGAGTGGAAGTATTGCCTCTACTTTGAAGCTGCTTATTCTACTAGCTCCTACTTAGCCGCTCCTAAAGATATTTTAATTCCATTTTGCTTCTATATAGGCTTCAGCCCCTACATTGAAGATCTTGCCTCTACGTTCTTGAGTTTTATTAACATCTCCTTTAAACCTCCATAATCTTCACAGAATTTTTAAGTTCACAGAAAAAACTGAAGTTAAATTTTGTTGCATGTAAAATTTTCGGCTGTTAAAGATTACATGCTATTTGGCGAAAGTTTATCTTACGATGGAATAAAAGTTGTCGTCTGCTACGTCCTTTGCAATTTGTAATGGAAAAACGACAAAGTATGCGTGAAAAGCTATAAATCAGGACACCAGAATTAAAACAGCTTTATACTTACCTAATTGTTATTTTAAAAACAATTAGACTTTTCGCGGACGAATCAAAACGTATTTTTCGTGAATGTAAATAAAGAACTTGACACAATAACAACAACAATCGTCACCATCTTTAAAGATTACTCCATGGCTTATGTAGTTCATAAGATGGTAACCGGTCTTGAAAGATTTTATCGTGATACTTTCTGCCACAGTTGGTATTGTAGGTTAGGAACAAAACGAAAAATGGGAATCGAATTAATTTTGAAGTTGGAACATTCACTGGCGGATCTAGCTATTTGTCACCCTTAGGCTAACAGAAATTTGCTGCTCTTGGGCTAACAGAAATTAACTACTCGATTTTGAATCTGCAGTAAGACATGTACCCTGGCGAAAGTTTTTACAGCCAAAAGTTTTTTTTTACAGCTTGGACAAAATTGATTTTTTGTCCGACCCCCTTGAAAACGCGCCATTGCATGCACGTGAGACAGGCGTAATGTGGCCGCTTACAGCCCAGTGACGTTCGCACATGCGCACTCCGCCGCCGGGCCAACATGAAACTTTACGCCCGCTACATGACACTTTACGCCCGCTAAATAACCCTTTACGTCCACTACATAAAACTTTACGCCCGCTACACATAATTATCTTTATCTTTGAAAAAATTGTATCGCTGGACACCACAGTCTTCCTTCTGCAAAGTACGCGATTTCTTTCTTTCACTTATAATCTAAAATTTCAATCATTTCATAATCAAATTCCCGAACAGTTAGTAATATTACCGAATTTGAAAATTCCCGGCAGTTAATAATATTACCGAATTCGAAAATTCCCGACAGAAAGTTGCCGAATTATAAAATATCTGAATTAGAAAATTCCAGATTTAAATAATTAAGTTTTTTCAAATGAATATTATTCATTTATTTATTGAGAATACTATAATCAAATATTTCTATTAAAGAAAATATTTAATGTTTCTAAAATTATTCTTTGGATTTAAAATAAAAATTTGGAGGACTGAAAAGTCCCGGAAAATAAAATTTCCAACTCTGTCAAATTCCCGAATTGGGAAATTCGCGAATAATAAAATTTTCGAATATGTAATCAAATTCCCGATTAATAACATTCCCGATTAATGAAATTCCCGATTTGGAAAATTCCCGATCAAAAAATTCCCGAACAGCTTATGATATTACCGAAATGGATAATTCCCAGCAGTTTATAATATTACCGAATTTAAAAATTCCCGACAGAAAATTGCCAAGTTATAAAATATCCGAACTAGAAAATTCTCGAATTTAAACAAATATAATAATCAAATATTTTTATCAAGAAAAAAATTATTTCAATCTTTAATGATTCTAAAATTATTGTTTAACTTTGAAATAACAATAATTGAAAAGTACATATATTTCTGTATGAAAATTGTCTTCAAGGATTGTTATTTTTAATTCAAACATTAATTTTAGAAACTTTGAACAAGAAAAGTATGTTTTTTTTTTATAAAAATATTTGATTATTTTATTTTTGAATAATAATTAATATTGATTAAAAAACAATTTTTTTATTGTTTCGGGAGTTTTATAATTCGAGAGTTTTCCATTTCGGATATTTTATAGTTCGGCAATTTTCTATCGGGAATTTTAAAATTCCGTAATATTATAAACTGTCGGGAATTTTCCATTTCGGTAATATCATAAATTGTTCGGGAATTTTTTATTCGGGAATTTCATTATTTAAGATTTTAGAATTTTTCAGTCGTCCAAAAATTTTCATCCAAAAATATATTTTTTCAATAATTTTTATTTTGAATTAAAACAATAATTTTAGAAACTTTGCACAGGAAAAAATATTTTTTTTATACAAATATTTGATGATTTTATTTTTTAAAAATAAATAATATTGATTGAAAAACAATTTTTTTATTGTTTCAGGAGTTATATAATTCAAGAATTTTCCAGTTCGGATATTTTATAATTCGGCAATTTTCTATCGGGAATTTTAAAATTCGGTAATATCATAAACTGTTCGGGAATTTTTTATTTGGGAATTTCATTATTTAAGAATTATATTATTCGGGAGTTTTATTTTTCAGGATTTTTCAGTCGTCCAAAAATTTTCATCCAAAAATATATTTTTTCAGTAATTGTTATTTTTAATTTAAACAATAATTTCAGAAACTTTGATCAGGAAAATTCTTTTTTTTATAAAAATATTTGACGATTGTATTTAAAAAAAAAAAATAATATTGATTGAAAAAAATATTTTTTTCATTCTTTCGGGACTTTTATAATTCAGGAATTTTCCAGTTCGGATATCTTATAATTCGGGAATTTTCCAATTCGCGAAGTTTATTGCATATTCGAAAATTTTATTATTCGGGAAATTCCCAATTCGGGAATTTGACAGAGCCATGAATTTTATTTTTTAGGATTTTTCAGTCGTCCAAAAATTTTCATCCAAAAATATATTTTTTCAATAATTGTTATTTAAGATTAAAGCAGTAATTTTAGAAACTTTAAACGTTACCATTTTTGTTTGATAAAAATATTTGATTATTGCATTTTTAATAAATAAATAATATTCATGAAAAAAAAATTTTATTTGTCTAAATTCGGGAATTTTATGATTGGGGAATTTTCTAGTTTGGATATTCTGGAATTCGGCAATTTTATGTCCGGAATTTTCCAATTAGGTAATATCACAAACTGTCGGAAATTTCATCATTCGAGAATTTTTCATTTCGGTAATATTATAAACTGTCCGGGAATTTCATTAATATGGAATTTCCCTATTTGGGAATTTAATTATTCGGATATTTTCTAATTCACGAATTTTGCAGTCTCGAAAATTTCTCAGTCTTCCCGATTTTTCACCATAAGTGTATTTGGATATTATTTTTCATTTCGAGAAAGCTATTTAGTTAAATAATAAAATCATAAAAATTTTTTTATGGATTTTATAATTCAATTGAATAGTTTTTAGGAAATAAAGAATAATGTCCAAATACACTTATGGTGAAAACCCATTTTTTTCTGAGTTTTGACAAAAATTAAGTTTTGTCCCAATGCAATTGGTATTATTGTTTATCCCTCAGCTTGCGCAAGCTGAGTCTGATGTCTGCAATTGCAGACATCTTTGATTCCCAACCTGAAATACCTGATAGAATATACTTAAATTTACATCAATATTATTTTAATATAAAATGTTATCAATCAAGAAGATTAATTTTCTACCAAAAAAGACGAATTTCAATCCAAAATTTCAAGAAAAAAGATTTAAATTTTAATTTAAAAACTAGAAATTTTAGCAAAATTTCGATTTTTATCAGGATTCATAATAATTCAAGTGATAGCCCTTTTTATACATTTTACATACGAACTAACTATTATTTTATTGTTTTCCCTCATTTTTTCGAGTCTAAAGTGCCAAAGTTACTGGAAAAATTTGAATTTTTACATTTTCCACAAGTTTTTAAATAACACGGTTAATGAAATAATTAATTCCGTTATTTCAGGCAAAAAATTTAACCAAAAGTAACCTTTTCATAAAATAAGTAACTTTTTAGTAACCGCGGATCAAAAAAGTAACTAAGTTACTAAAAAGTAACCCGTTCCGTGCCCTGACTTTAATTTGTTGACTTCACTCGCTTTGCATTTTGCATATAGTAACTGAAATTTTAAATTTTCACGCTCAAATATGGCGTCGTTGCCTTGACGCCTGCGCACACGTAAAAAATACTTTGTTGTTTCCTCCCACCTCCATCAACGCAATTCAGTGATCCATTTTAGTGGTTATAGTCAAAGATAACATCTTGGTCTTCGTGATAAATATTGAAATAATAATATCTAAAATGGCTTCAAGAGAAAAGAAGTTTGCGCTGATCTGGTAGAAAGATGATAAAAAACAAGACGTCATTTAGTTGTCACTGAGTGCAGTTCCACCGACCAAGCTTCGGCGGCGTGGCGTCGCTTATACGTGAGTGTTGCGGCGTATCCAGTGGCTTAGAGTTGGAGGGGATACAGAGATTGAAAAAAGACCGCCGATGCTACCTCGCTTACTCCTATGTATCCCCTCCACCTTCAAGCCGCTGGATAGGCCGCGCCACTCACGTATAAGCGACGCCACGCCGCCTAAGCTCGTTCGGTGGAACTGCATTCATAGGTTGGAAAGAGAATCCGGATACCACTCTCGGACACCTCGCTACTTCTGTGTATCCCCTCCACCTCCAAGGCGCAAGATAGGCCACGCCACTCACGTATAAGCGACGCCGCGCCGCCGAAGCTTGGTCGGTGGAACTGCACTAAATGATTTCGAAGAAAAGTAGAGAAGTAGGCTGCGTAGCTACTTTAAAGTGAAATGATATGAAAGAAAAAAAAACAATTCAGTTGAAAGCAAAAGTTCTAGCTATTAGCGGTAAGGAGATGATTTTATTTTAAATTATCCTATATAATTACATTTTTTCGTAATAATTGCTCGAAATCTAACTTATTTGCATGCGATTCAGCCAAAAAATACTTTGTATATACATTACTACATAATTAGTTGCTTATTTTTCGTGCAAAACCCCCCAAAAGATAATTTTATTTCTATTAACTTCCATTACTCATTCACAAAATTTACAGAATTTGTTAAAAATAATTGATAATATTTTCATTGCAATAGCACAATAAATAATATTGACAATATTTACATTTTTACAACTTAGTTCATTAAATTTTTTTTAATATCCCGCAATTAAGATTTTTTTTAATCGCATTTATTTTCAAAATTGACCCTTCTATGTAATTTATTTTTCCTTATTCGATGCTCAAACTATTTAACTTTATTCATTAGGCGACCGAATCCATTTCAAATCAGGCAGGGTTCTACACTTGAAATCGCAGAATCTCTCGGGACGAAATATGTTGTTTTTCAGAGGAAATTAGGCGATTCGTATTTTTCCGATTTGCAAAATCTTTAAAACTTTCAATATATTAAAAATCGATTTTCTAAAAAAACACACCTTCAAATATTTACCAATTTTTTTTAACTTTTACTTTGATAATGAAGTTATCTTGTCAGTTTGATGCTTGCTAAATAACTTATGTAGCCAGGAGAATTTTTTGTTCACAATCCAATTTTCTACTTTTCCTTGAAAACAATGAGAGATACGAAAAAATGTTAAGATAAAAGTTTGCACGCCTAACAAAATTCTATGAAAAATGTCTGCTGTTTTTTGTGAATAAAAAATTTTCCCCTGTTGGCAGGAAGGATTTGATTGCAAGCAAAAGAAAATATGCAAACCAGCGCAAATATTTGAAAAATAGTTTAAAAGAACCCAGATGTAAAAAACCTCGCAAGAAGGTATCAGAAACACGAAAAGAAACGTCAAAAGAAAAAGTTAAAAAAGATAAAAATCTTTTTTATTGAGTTTTTTCTGTTCCACAAAAAAATTAACTCCAAATCAATAACCTTAGAGTCTGAGAAAGCAGATTTTCCTTTCACGTATATCATCGAAAAATGAACCTTCATAATGAATGTCGATTAAAAAAATATGTAAAAATATACGATGTTCTTAAGCCGTCATGGCCAAAAATTAACATAATTTCAATTAACGATTCTATAAAAGTTTACTATACGTTACTAAAACAAAAAAAATTAAATAGGGCAATGGCAACAATTTTTCTATGTTGAAATTCTTTCAACTTGCACTATTCTGTTATCCATATTTCATTCTTATTCTATAATTTTTATTAAGAATACAACACAGTAACATTTTAAGTTGACGGGGCCTTCACCTTCTTAATTTTCTCACTTTGTATTATAAGAAATTTGTAGATCTTTTTTGTTTGAACAACTTTTGTCTTCTCATTTTTTTCGTCTCTTATGTCGTTTTTCTAAAAGTATAATTTTTTCATTTTTAATCTTGTTTTTTACGATTAAAAGAAAATATACTTGTTCTATCTAAAAATTATCATTAACAAATTTGTTGATCCTTTTTGGGTGAACAACTATTGTTCATTAATTTTTTTTCGTACCTTGTGCCGTTTTCAAAAAATTTTTAATTTCTTATTTTTAATGTTATTTTTTACGATTGAAACAAAAAACTACCCCTCCTATCAAAAAATTATTAATAACAAATTTGTAGCTCTTTTTCAAATAAGCAACTTTTGTCAATTTATTTTTTTCATAAGTTGTGTCGTTTGTCAAAAAAATAAAATTTTCAATGTTGTTTTTAGTTTTCTAACTTTCAATCAAAGAGATAAAGTTTTAAACAAAAGGATAGATTTCCAACCAAGAAGGTCAATTTTCTACTAAAAAAGATTAATTTCTAATAAATTTTTCAAAATTATCAATCAAATCTTTGAAATTTTGAAGGAATTTTCAATCTCATAATTAAATTTGGAATAAAGAAATGAATTTTCAACCAACGATATTAATTTTATACCAAAAATGTTTAATTTTCAACAAAATAGAGGAATTTTCAACCAAATAATTGAAGTTTAAACTGAAGAAGATAAATTTTCAACCAAAAATGGAATAATTAAATTTTCGTTTAAAAAAATTAATTTTCGACAAAAAAAGTTTTACACAAAATATTTAAATTAAAAACAAAGAGTATTTTCAACTGAAATGATGAACCATGGACCAAAAAGATTAATTTTCAACAAAGAAGTTTCACTTTTTTTCAGCAGAATTTTTGAATCCTCAACCAACACAGGTTAATTTTCAACCCAAAAATATAAATTTAAAAAAAAATTAATTTTCAATAAAAAATGATAATTTTTTAACCCAAAATTGAATACTCTAATTCTTACTTGTAAACCAAATTATTTTCAATAAAAAAAATGCATTTTCAACAAAATAGTGGAATTTTCTACCAAACAGATATATCTTCAACTTATAAAATAAATTTTGAACAAATAAGTTTAACTTTCAACCAAATAGTTGAATTTTGAATCAAGCAGATTTTTTTTTAACTAAAAAAAAATTAATTTTCTAAAAAATACATGAATTTTCAGCCAAATAGTAGAATTTTTTAATATAAAGGATTAATTTTCAATAAGAAATATAATAATTGATATTTGAACAGAAAAATATTTTTATTTTAAATAAAAAACAGTTGGCATTAACAAAAAATGATGAATTCTCGCAACGGGAAGTGTTCATTTTTCAATACAAAATATTTCAATTAAAAATAAAAAACAGTTGAATTCCAATAAAAGAGTATAATTTTGAAAGAAATAGTTGGATTATCAACCAAAACAGATTAATTTTTAAGCGAACAGTGGAATTTGTAAACCAAAAATGAAAATTTTTTATCCAAAAAGTTCAATTTTTAAGCTAAAAAGATGAATTTTCTACAAAATAGTTGAGTTTTCAACCAGAAAATATAAATTTTCAAAAAAAAGTTAACTTTTAATAAAAAATGATCAATTTTCAATCCAAAATGGAATAGTTTCATTTTTAGTGTAAAAATAATTATTTTCAACCAATAAAAAAAATTAATTTTCAAAAAAAAATAGTTGAATTTTCAACAGAACAGATCATTCTTCGACCAATAAAATGAATTTTCAATAAAATAGTTAAACTCTCAACCAAATAGTTGAATTTTTAATTAAGATTAGTTTTCTACTAAAAAAAAATTAATTTTAAACAAAATACATGATTTTTTCATCAAACAGTAGAATTTTCAAATAAAAAGGATTATTATTCAACAAGAAATCTAATAGTTGGAATATCAACAAAAAAATATTCCTACTTAAAACAAAAAAAGTTGCATTCTACCAAAAGAGAAAAATTTTCAAGAAAACAGTTTAATCCCTAACTAAAAAGCTACATTTTCAACCAAGCAGTTGAATTTCTAACCCCAAAGAAAAAAATTTTCAACAAAACAGTGGAATTTTTCATAAAAAAAGACGAATTTTCTAAAAAAACAGTTGAATCATCAACCCTAAATTATGAATTTTCAACACAAAAGTTAATTTTTAACCAAATAGTTACATTTTTAGCTAAAAATTAACCATTTTTTACTAAAAAATAAAATAGTTAAATTTGTAGTTCAAAAATGGATTTTGAACCAAAAAAGGAAGGAATTTTCAACAAAACACATGAATTTTCAACCAAATACTGGAATTTTCAACTAAAAACAATCAATTCTTTAAAAAAAGGGAATAGTTCAATTTTCAGTTAAAAAATTAATATAAAAACAAAAGAAAGGAATTATCAACATATTAGTTGAATCTTCAACCAATAAAATTATTGTTTGAATGAAATCCGTAAATAAATCTCTTATTGCGGATGAAAGACTAAGAGAACTAGTCAAAGATACAAGAGCAATGAGGGGTTCCGAATGCAATACTGATCATTACCTTTTAGTCTCGAAAATAAACTTAGGGCGAGGATGGAGAAAAAAGAAAACAAAAAAAATGAAACAAACTCGAATAAAGATTGAAAATTTACAGAAACCGGAAGTGGGAATAGAGTTTCAAAATAAGTTAAGCGAACGCATAGATAGGGCAACTTGGGAAGCGCTTATGAGCAATACAGATATAGAGGGCGCGTGGACTTTGTTACGGGATATCATTTTTAAAACTGCAACTGAAGTGTGTGGTACGGCAGTGGTAGGAAGAAAGTCTGGTGATGCGGGGTGGAATGATGAAATTCAAACAGCCCAGTAAGAAAAGAAAAAAGCGCACGACAGAACATTAAACATGACAGGTCTTATCGATGAGGAGAGAAATAGACTCGAAAATGATTACAAAGACGAAAAGAGGAAAGTTAAACGACTAGTCAAGGAGAGTAAAGGAAAAATCAGAACAGAAGAAGAGAACAAAATACAAAACTGCTTTGAAGGAATTATGAAACTATCCCGATTCGAAATATAGGCCCTACTTTGACGCTCTTCACGCTGTCATTTGTAGGGGCTAAGGTTTTAAAGTAGAGGCTATTCCAATGCGATTTTTGCCCCTACTATGGCGCTCTAATGGGCACGAATTTCCAAATCTTCCACTTGGAGCGTCAAAATAGGGGTTCCGTTTTTGCTTCTACTTTAATGCTTCACATTCTACCTTCCCGCGCAAAATAAAATTATTTGACGAAAGATTAACAAGAGTATAGTAAGACAAAAACATAGCGACATTTGCGCAATATTTTAAGTTATTTTGCATAATCATTCAAGAACAATTTCTAATTAAGCGTTGAAAACAACGTGTATCTTTTATTGAATAAATGAATATACAAAATAATTTTTTTTTATTCGTCAACAAATCCTAAGTTTTATGCAACTTAAAATGAAAATTGCTATTTGTTGTTAAATGAAGATGCAAAATTTTCTAAAATATGTATATAATGTCACAGTGTCCTCGTTTCACTCAACTTTTGTTAATCTTTCGTCAATTAATATTCTTTTCGTGCACTTTTATATTCCTTTCGCTGATGAGTTATAAATCCTTTTTTCCTTATAATTTTTTTATTAGAATCTTTTAAAATAGAACGCCGCAATTATTGATATCACAAAATATTAAACTATTATAAACCAGTTAAAGTGTGTTTCAAAAAGCGAATGAAGTTCTATGATGAAGTAAAACATATTAAGATATAAATATCGAAGTACACATATCATAGAACATCATAAGATCGATTATCGAGCTCGTTTTCCTTTTTTTGTGATTCCACTTGTACTAATATTGGTTTTTCGCCTTCGTAATCTATATAAATATGAAATTATTAATTATTTTTATTGTTCAACCACACATACGTAGAATACGTTTATACATTTTTATATTTTTTGAAAATAATGAATTTATAATAATCTTAAGAAAATAATTATTGCTAGAATAATACTAAGTAACAAAATTAAGTAGGGTGAAGGCCCCGTCAACTTAAAATGTTACTGTGTTTCATTCTTAATAAAAATTATAGAATAAGAATGAAATCTAGGTAACAGAATAGTGCAAGTTGAAAGAATTTCAACATCAAAAAATTGGTGCCATTGCCCTATTTAACTTTTTGTTTTAGTAACGTATAGTAAACTTTTATAGAATCGTAAATTAAAGTTATGGTAATTTTTGGCCATGACGGCTCAAGAACATCGTATATTTTTACATATTTTTTAAATCGATATTCATTATGAAGGTTCATTTTTCGATGATATACGTGAAAGGAAAATCTGCTTTCTCAGAATCTAAGGTAATTGATATGGAGTTAATTTTTTTGTGGAACAGAAAAAACTCAATTTAAAAGATTTTTATCTTTTTTAACTTCTTCTTTTGACGTTTCGTTTCGTGTTTCTGATACCTTCTTTCGAGGTTTTTTACATCTGGGTTCTTTAGAACTATTTTTCAAATCTTTGCACTGGTTTGCATATTCTCTTTTGTTTGCAATCAAATTCTTCTTGCCAACAGGGGCAAATTTTGTATTCACCTATTCTGTGGAAGAAAAACGCATGTCAATTTATGAATTTTTATATCCAAAAAAATATTGGTGGGGTTTTCAAGGAAATCTTGTTTATTTTAATAAAGTTAAAATTTTCAAGCTTTTTCGGGTTTCAATCGTGTGCGAAACTATGAATCTTGCCGACGTTTCGTGAACATTGCAGTTCGAAACGTCGGCAAGATTCATAGTTTCGCACACGATTGAAACCCGAA
>CAKNYM010052933.1:268929-287048 GCA_932195095.1 Andricus curvator
CGAAACGTCGGCAAGATTCATAGTTTCGCACACGATTGAAACCCGAAAAAGCTTGAAAATTTTAACTTTATTATAATGAATCATCGTGAAAGCATTAAATCTTTTTTATTTGTTTCTTCAAATTTTGAAAACATGAAAAACATACATTTTCTGGAAAACCACAGCTTTTTTATTCCTCCAAAAAATTGTAAAGTTTCTACTCATAGACGAAAGGCATCTTATCAGCATCATTCGAGCTAAACCATTTTTGAGCCCGGGAGAATTTTTGTTCTTAAAATTTAACTTATTAAATTCTTTTCGTAAACTGTGCATGATATCACAAAAAAACAAGAAACATTTTTCATAGAATTTTTTCAGGCGTGCAAACTTTTATCTTAACATTTTTTCGTATCTGTCATTGTTTTCAAGGAAAAGTAGAAAATTCGATTGTAAAAAAAAAATTTCCTGGCTACATAACTTATTTAGCAAGCATCAAACTTACAAGATAACTTCATAATCAAAGTGAAAGTTAAAAAAAATTGGTAACAAATTTAAAGGTGTGTTTTTTGAGAAAATCGATTTTTAATATATTAAAAGTCTTTAAAGATTTTGCAAATCGGAAAAATACGTATCGCCTAATTAAAAAAAAGATAACTTTTTTGTCAAAAATCCATATTTACTGGTTGAAAATTCAACATTTTTGTAAAAAATGGTCTTTTTGGCTTAAAAACTCAACAATTTGGTTAAAAATAACCCATTTTGTTGAAAAATCGTCTTTGTAAAATGAATTCTACTGTTTTTATATTAAATAAAAATATTTTTTGGTTATTGTATCAACTATTACATTTTTCCTTAACAATTCATCTTTTTTAGTCAGAAAAATTCAACCATTTTGTTAAAAGTTGAACTACTTTCTTAAACATACATTTCTTTGTTGAAGATTCATAATTTTGGTGGAAACTTCGTCTTTTTTAGTGAAAAATCTTTCTTTTTGGTTACTTTTTTGCTACATTATTGTCACTTTTCGGTTACTTTTTTGAGATAAGTATGGTTACTATTTTACTCTTTTTTTAAGCCTGAGCAGTTCCAAGCCCTGCTTAAAGTTAATATTACATTAAAGCTGCTATATTCCAGGTCTAATTATATCAGAGAAATTTTCATTTCCTTATTTCTAACCGTGTGTCTACTTTCGGGACCATTGTCGTTAAAAACCGTCCAATCAGACAACCGAAACCTAGTGCCAAAATTAAGTTTAATAATCAAGCGTATGTAGCGATTCCTATAAATAATAAAGAACTTGAATAAAGCTCAAAGTATTGTGCTTATTTTTTCAAACATAAAAAATCTTCTGAAAATATTGTTCAAACTCCTATTCCTAATTATTAAATTTTTAATAAACTAATAAATTATTAAAAAATTATTAAAAGAGAACTTAAAAATTCTGTGAAGATTATGGAGGTTTAAAGGAGATGTTAATGAAACTCAAGAACGTAGAGGCAAGATCTTCAATGTAGGGGCTGAAACCTATATAGAAGCAAAATAGAATGAAAATATCTTTAGGAGCGGCTAAGTAGGAGCTAGTAGAATAAGCAGCTTCAAAGTAGAGGCAACACTTCCACTTAGAGCGTCAAAGTAGGGCCTATATTTCGACTCGGGATTTTATAAACAGTTGAAGGAAAGTAAAATTACAGAGTTTAGCAGCATGAGAAACAGCAAAGGTGATATGCTATATAATATAGACGAGATAGTAGACGCTTTAACAGACTCTTTTAAAGAACTATTAGGAGGTGAAGATATAGGACAACAAAACTGCGACATAGAACATAATGCATTAGAAAACCCAACTGAAAAAGTCTGTGCGAATTGATAAATTTATGTATCGAGACGGGGGAAGTCCCAGACGATTGGAGAAAAGCGATTATCGTACCAATATACAAAAGAAAGGGAGATAAAAGCAACTGCAGTAATTACAGAGGTATCAGCCTACTAAGTACCGTAAGTAAAATATACTCAAAAATACTTATTCGTAGGGTAATGGAAATCACAGAAGAAAAGATATGGGAAGTCCAAAGTGGATTTATGCCAGGAAGATCATGTACAGATCAGATATTTAGCCTAAGACAGATCACAGAAAAAAGCTTGAGAGTAGGAAAGAAAGTTTTCTGTGCATTTGTTGGCCTAGAAAAAGGTAAATAGAAGTAAACTTTGGGAAGTCCTTGAAGAATACGGAGTAAATGGAGGGCTCCTACAAGCAATAAAAACAATATATACAGGTAGTAAAACGAGTGTAAGAGTAAATGGGAAACTGAGTGACTGGTTCGATATTATGCAAGGCGTGAAACAAGGATGCGTTATGTCCTCGTGGCTATTTATCATATTCATGGATAAGTGTCTAAGAACTGCACTCTTCGACGAAGAAGGTGTAGATCTCCAAACAGTCAAGGTACGTGGGTTAGCTTTCGCAGATGACAAGATTGTTCTGGCAGAATCAATCGAAGACTTCCAATTTGGGAAGTTTATTATTCTGGAATTTCCTGATTCGGGAATTTTATAGTGTCGGGAATTTTATTTTTTGAGATTTTTCATCCAGAAATTTTATCATTTGAGAACTTTCCAATTCAGGAAGTTTATCATTCTGGAATTTTCCAATTCGGGAAGTTTATTATTCTGGAATTTTCAGATTCGGGAATTTTACAGTGTCGGGAATTTTATTTTTTGGGATTTTTCACTCGTCCCCGTATCTCCTACTAGTGAGGTGTAAAGTTATTACAATTTTGAAACGTCCAAAAAACGAAAATCACCATTCTGACACCATGCTTGATTTGACATGGAATTGGTCCAGTACTATATAAAAAAAGGCTTCAAAATAAGAATTTTAATTTTTTCACTCACTAAAGAAATCAACAAAACAAAATCAAAATAACGTTTTTTTTAAATAATTTTTCTGATGGGATCATCAGGTGTGAGTAATTTCTTCGCCTCTTTTTCGTTTCCTCGATCAAACACGAAGTTCACCCGAGGCATTCCAATTTCATGCGATAGGGACCAGGTCGGCGCGGCGTCATGTTATTCGCGAAAAATCGCGCGCCCATAAAGATACGTATCCCTGACTGATAATATAATATAATGTAATATAATACTTATAGTATAGCTACACATAGAAGCGCGGATTCGCGAGACTTAAAGGGAGGCAAAAGCAAAATAATCTGGATAGAGGGCGCGATTTGTGGGCGTCCCTCTAGTGATTTACGACGTTTTAATCAGACAATTAATCTAACACCTTGTTGCAACAACACCTTGACCGTCGGAGTACTCTCAGAAGAAAAGGAAAAATTTGAAAAAATAAAAAATATAAAAAAATCACCCCAACGATCGATTACAAGCAACTGGAATGTGAACCAAATAAGAACCGCGGCACGTCGCCTTTTCATATAAATAAAGGCCGACGCTTAATTGGATCTTCGAAGTACTTATTCTAGGCTATCGACATCTTTAAGGCGAACCTTCGAGCTATTCTGCGTATATAATACACGTGTTTCATTTCCTTTGTGTCTCTCATCATTTGCTCATAATATCACAGGGTGGTAAATTGTAAATTTTTCAGAAATGCCCTGGTGGAAATTTTTTTACAAAGAAGTACAGAAAACCAAAATACAGGAATCTACTAATAAATACAATAAATGACAACCAAAATTACAAAAAGGTACCAAATTTTCTATTATTGAGACGAATTTGTTACTTTTGCTTCCTCATAGAGGAAGCTTTTTAATGGTAACATTTTCCAAAAATTTTGAATTCATTTAATCAAACCTTCCTTAATTTAAAAATGTCTAATAGAATGTTCTAAGCAATTGTTTGGATGTGTGTGTGGATTTCACACTTTTTTGTGAACACGATAACTAGAAAACGTTTGCAGATAAATTGATGAAATTTGGAAGGCTTATCTTCCTCACTAATCTCTTGAAACTGACCGTAGGATTTCTGAAAATATTTATTTCATTTCTTTTTAGCACTCAATAATATTTTAAAAATCGGGTTTTTATAGTAAAGCTTTTTTCATTAGTATAATTCAAAGTTGATGCGAGAATATAAAAGATTCCTTGATTCGAAACGAATCGATTGACCTACAATATTAATACATTTTATTGAAGAGTATGGAAGTTATGGTAATTTATATATTTTTAAAATCGATTTTTATAGTAAAAATTTTCTCATTAGCATAATTTAAAGTTGATGCGAGAATAGAAAAGTTGTGTTGATTCAAAACGAATCGATTGACCTATAACATTGATAGATTTTATTGAAGAATAAGTAATCTATAATAATGCATAATATTTAAAAACACGGTTTTTCATAGTAAAACTTTTTTCTTCAATATAATTCAAAGTTGCTGCAAGAATATAAAAGATTCCTTGGTTTCGACTAGAGAAAGAATTATGTTCTATAAAAAAAGACAGATTCTTAACTTATCCAATACACAGGATAAAGTTTCAACCCAACACAGAATAGTTAAATTTTCAGATAAAATATATAATTTTCAAGAACAAAAATGAATTTTCAAAAAATATGTTAAATTTGCAACCAAAAAGATTAACTTTTTAGCAAGAAGCACAATGTTGCACCAAAAAAGATGAATCTTGAACAAAATACATGAATTTTCAACAAAATTATTTAATTTTAAAGCCAAGAAGAAGAATTATCTGCAAAAAAGTGAAATTTTCAACCCAAAAATATTATTTTTTCAACCAAAAAGTTCAATTGTTATTCCAAAAAGATTAATTCTCTACAAAAAAGCAGAATTTGCAACAAAATACGTGTATTTTCAACCAAAAAGTTAATCTTTCAACTAAAAAAGATAAATTTTCAACCGAAAATGGAATAGTTTAATTGTCAGTTGAAGAAATTTATTTTCAACCAAACATGAAACGAATTTTTATCAAAATAGTTAAATTTTCAACCATGAAGATGAACCTTGAACTTAAAAAAATAAATTTATAACCAAATAGTTGAACTTTTGATAAACTAGCTGTGAATTCGATCTCGAGTGTTTCCACTTTGTTTGTATTTATAATTATATGGTGCTCATTTAACAAGCAATTTGCTTCCCGTTAGCAAATGTATTTGCTTCCTCATAGAGAAAGCATTAGTTATTATTTTCAATAATAGACAAACCAAAGTCTTCATTTTGATCAATTTAAAAAAAGAAATTTACAAAAACTAAAAAAATTACAAAAAATTTTTTGAATACAATGACAAATCAGACAAATCAAATTTTGTATTCGAAATGATCATTTTTCGAGCTGGAAAAGGGAAGGGAAAAGTTCTGTCGCGCCCTATCCCTTTCCCAGCTTTATTATTTCCTTACAAACACTGTCAGAAGTATTTTATTTGAAAATTTATGATCAAAAAGTCTTTTCCATTCCTGCGTCAACTTTGAATTATGTTGAAGAAAAAAGTTTTACTATAAAAAACCGATCTTTCATAATCGTGCATCAACTTCAAATTATGCTAATGAAAAAACTTTTAGTATAAAAAACCGAGTTTTGAAATATTATTGAGTGCTAACAAAATGCAATGAATATTGTTAGGAATCCTTTGGTCAGTTTCAAGATATTAGTCGTGAAAATAAGCCCTAAAATTTTATCAATTTATTTGCAACCGTTTTCAAGTTATCCACACATATACATACACATTCAAACACACATCCGCACACACGTGCACGTATAAATCCACACAGACGCACACACATCCAGACAATTGCTCAGAACATCAATTGTATTAAAAAAATTTTAATTGAGGAAGGTTCAATTAAATGAATTAAAATTTGTTGGAAAATGTTACTATTACAAAGCTTCCTCGATGAGGAAGCAAAAAGACGACTTTTTAACAATATAGTTGCATTTTCAACAGAATAACTTTTACTCAAAGATATAGTTGGATTTTCTCACTGGCCTTAGGTTCTAAATGTTATCTGAGTTTGTAGCATTGTTTTTACTCATAACCCCCCCCCCCCTCTATAAGCAATTTTATTTTTCGACCCCCCCTCCAATTTGTAACGTTCTTTATGGAAAGTATCGCCAGACC
Source organism: Andricus curvator (assembly GCA_932195095.1). Classification (NCBI taxonomy): domain Eukaryota; kingdom Metazoa; phylum Arthropoda; class Insecta; order Hymenoptera; family Cynipidae; genus Andricus; species Andricus curvator. The sequence goes on from CAKNYM010052933.1 coordinate 274,993, forward strand.
ACTTTTTCTTTTAGGACTACACCAGTGAGTTATGATATGTTTTGGGTAAGGAGATGGGTAAGGGAAAGTTTGTTTTTGTTTTTGATAAAAGAAGTTTGTTTAAGTATGGGAGGATAGTTGATCAGAAGTAAGGGATGAAATACAAAGTAGTGGAATTTGAAGTAGTGACAGTGATGTAAGGTATGGCCTAGGTCACCGCGTGTGTGGGAAGGAGGATATTAGAGCTGAGGAAAATTTATGTTCGAGAATAAGAAGTTTTCTCATTATTGAGTCAGAACTCAGAATGTTAGTATTAGTTAGATAGAAATTGATAAAGATTAAGAGACCGAGAGTGAAACAGAAGGAGTTGATGTAAAAAGATATTTTTGAAAAGGCTAAATTTAGAATGTCGCTAATGATGTTTCGATTGACTCAGGTTGAGTTAGGCTTATCATCAATGGTATGGTTTGAATTAGTAAGGGATTTTAAAAAATTAATTTAAAAATACGTCGATGCAAACTTTGAGCCTTGTTTTATTCTGATCCATTATTTCTACAAGAATTCTTCCTCATCAATATTCTAAAAAAGTATTTCAGCCGAATCATATAACATTCACAATTTAAAATTTATCGCTGAATCAACTGACGTTGACATCTAGAGAAAGTAGAAGCCAGAAAACAAACGAAGCTACTTCAGGAACGACAAGACATCTGTGAAGTGATAGTGACACTATCCTAGGGGTAAATTTCAAAAACAAATACTTATTGATCAATCGGTAAAGGAATATCTTTCAGTCTAAAGGTAGCAATTCTTGCTTTTCTCTGGATCAAGAGCGTTTAACTCAGAGTCCCTACCCAGTTCTCGAATTAAACCCAGGAAGGAATAGGAGGGCCATAAAAGCTCCTGGAACAAGGTTCTAGTACCCCCCTAAAAACTTCATAGCGATTATCATTTTTTGGATTCTGAACACGTACTTGGACTGTAGGAAGACCACGTACATATGGGTGAGATGTCATGACCTCAGTTGTTAGAGTTGCACGATAAATAGATTCGCCCTCTCTTATGAAACAGTGAGATTTTCGGCTTTTATTAAATTTGTCATCAGTAGGTGTAAGAGTTGCAGTGAAATAATGGTTTGGACTTGGATGATCAGAAGGCAGTGCTACATGAACACTGTCTATCACTGGTATATTATTGGGCGTTCCTCTTTCATAAAATACCCAGTCAGGTACACCTGCACGAGTAGTGATAGTTAGTTGTCCTGCTTCAACATGGCTGGCACCTCTAATAATTACATGAATGCGGCTTCCTGCAGATAGATGAATATGTTCGGCTGATAGATTATCTTCATTCTCAGCTTGCATCGCATCTAGTTTATTGAAAAAAAGAAATATTTATTGTTTGTTTGTACATTAGAAATAGTTATTTGTGTAGCAAGTGCGAAACAAGGCTCTCTCTTAAAAGAACCCAGTGAAATCTGACTGGTTGACACAGCCAGAAGTGCACCACTGACAATCAGTGAGATTTCAATGGTTCAGTCAGTGGAATTCAGGCAATGGTTTAATCAGTGAGGTTCACTGGTTACTCAGTACCAGTAGTCTGCTGGTCGTACGTGTTGGCGTCCGTTAGCTGATTAGGTATGCCACTTATCATTCATCACTTTTGTGCTAACCATTGCAAAATCACTTTTTCAAGCCGCACTTTACTATATTGGGAAGGCCCGTCATAACGTCAACGTGTCACGTCGCTCAAAGTCGAACCTAAATAGCCAGGGGTCTCCCCACTTTCAAGTAGGGAGACTGTAACAAAATATTTCTACCCCCCCCCCCTCCCACTCTTTCTGCACGTAATTTTTAGTTTCCAAGAATGTTTTACTAGTTATTGCTAGTAGAATGAGGCAGGTTGTCCGAGAACTTCATTCTCAAAATTTCCTTATTTTTCCTTGTATATTTTTTCATTTTCCTTTATCATAAATATTCAACAAAATACTTTAATTTGTAACAAAATAATTAAATTTTTAACATAATAGTTGAATTTTCAACAAAAAATATGACGTGAGCAAAAAATTATTTTTTCACGAAACTGATGCATTTTTACGCAACAAAAAATTAATTAAAAAAAAAAAAGACTTTTCGCAGTAAACAGTTAAATTCTTAACCAAAGACATAAGCCTTTAATCAAAAAAATTAAATTTTAGCAATGTAGTTTAACTTTTGCCCAAGTAGTTATATTTTCAATTTGAAAATATTAATTTTCAACAAAATAATTTAACTTTAAACCAAAGAGATGAATTTTCAACCAAATCTTTCAAATAAAATAGTTGAATACTCAAGCAAAGAAGAAGAATTTCTAACCAAAAAGTTGCATTTTCATTAAAAAAAAAAAGAAATTTCTACCAAAGCGTATGAATTTATAAATCAAAAAGATAAATTTAAAAAAAAGTTGAATTTTCTGTTAAAAAAGATTTCAGTTGACTTTTCACGATCAAAATATGAATTTTTAACCAAAAAATAAGTTTCTACCAAAAGAATGGAATTTTCAATCCAAAAAGACGAATTTTTACCCAAAAAGGATGACTTTTCAACAAAATTGTTGAATTCTCTACAAAAAAATAATAAATTTCTCTTAAAACAGTTGAATTTTTATTTAAAAAGAAAACAAATTTTGAAAAAATAGTCGAATTTTCATCCAGAAAAGATTCCTGTTGACTTTTCAAGATCAGAATATAATTTTTGTAACAGAAAATAATTTTGATACAAAAAAGATGATATTTGTACTAAAACAGATGAATTTTTAAGAAAAAAAGGACAAATATTTTTGTAAAGTTGAACTTTCATCCAGAAAAGCTTCCAGTTCATTTTTTAACACCAAAATATGAATTTAAAAAAAGTAAATTTTCCACTGTATAGTTAAATTTTCAACAAAAAAGTAAAATTTTCAACCAAAAGTATGACTTTTCAACAAAATAGTTTTATTTTAAACCAAACAGTTGCATTTTTATCCGAAAAATATGAAATTTCTCTTGAAACAGATGAATTTTTAATTTAAAAAAAAAAAAAATTTTTAACAGCTAAATTTTCATCCAGAAAAGATTTCAATTCTCTTTTCAACACCAAAATATTGAATTTAACCAAAAAGTAAATTTTCTACAAAAAAGTTAAATTTTCAACAAAACAGCAGAATTTTCAACCAAAATGTATGAGTTTCTAACAAGATTGTTAAATTTTCAACCCAACAGTTGCATTTTTATCCAAGAAAAATGTAATTTTTGCTAAAGCAGGTGAAAGTTGAAATCAGAAAGAAAAATTTTCAGATAAGAGTTGAATTTTCATCCAAAAGGATTTCAATAGACTTTTCTACAGAAAAATACAAATTTTAAACAAAAAGTAAATTTTCTAGGAAATAGTTGAATTTTCAACAAAATAGTTGCATTTTTCTCCAAGAAAGATGCCATATTTCTACTGAAAAAAGATGAACTTTTAAATTAAAGAGACAAATTTTCAAAAAACATATTTTTTATCCAAAAAAGGTTTCAGTTGACTTATCAGCAACAAAATATGAATTTTTAATAAAACAGTTGAATTTGCAAAAAAAAAAAGATATCTTTTTAAGAAAATTGTTAATAGAATTTTAATAGAAATTTACTGCTATTGGTTAAAAACAAAAATATTTTTGATTAAAAATGTAACTTTGATAAATATTAAATTTAATTGAAATTGGTTGAAAAACATATATATATTTTTTTTTTTCAAAATTTGACTATTCCGTTAAAATTTTTTTAAATTATTTTTTCAACCGAAAATTTAACTATTTCATGTTAAAAATTAAAATATTTAGTTGAAAATTCATGTAATTGGTTAAAAGTTATTCTTTTTTGGTACAAAATTAGTTTTTTTATTAAAAATTAATTTTCCTTTGTTTGAAAATTTGTGTTTTATTGAAAATTAATTTTTTTACTAGAAATTCAACTAAATTTTCTTGTCGATTTTTTTATAGACACATAAGCTTTTTTTTAGAAAGTTTAACTGTTTTTTTAAAATTTATTTTATTTGCTTAAAAACTTATTTGTCAGAATAAAAATTGAACTATTCTATTTTTTTGTTAAAAATTGATCTTTTTTAGTTCAAAATGCATCTATTTTGTTAAAAATTTGTCTTTTTGGTAGAAAAATAAGCGTTCTTCTTTAAAATTCCATTGAATTCTAGAATATTTGGTTGAAAATTCATGTATTTTGTTAAAAATTATTCTTTTTTGGTAGAAAATTCGTTTTTTAAATTAAAAATTAATTTTTTTAACTCAAAGCTTAACTATTTCATTTTTTGTCGACATTTTTTTTGTTGATAGATATTTAATCTTTTTGGTTGAAAATTTACCTATTTTGTTGAAAATTTATTTAATTGGTTAAAAACTTTTTCTCTAACTTAATAATAAACTATTCTATTTTTTGATGAAAATTGGTCTTTTTTTGGTAGTAATATAAAGGTTTTGGTTGAAAATTCAACTATTAGGGTGGAAATTAAATTAAAAATCAAAATACTTGGATGAAAATTCATGTATTTGGTTTGGAAATAATTTCTTTATCGAAAATTAATTTTTACAACTAAAAATTTACCTATTCAATTTTCAGTCGAATTTTTTTCAACAAACATTAAATTTTTTGGTTGGAAATTTGTCTTTTTGGTTAAAAATTCAACTATTTCGTTGAAAATGTAATTTATCGGATAAAACACTTATTTATCTAACTCAAAATTAAAATATTTTGTTTTTTGTTAAAAATTTATCTTTTTTAGTTTAAAATTCATCTATTTTGTTGAAATTTTGTCTTTTTTTGGTAGCAATGTAACCTTTTTGGTTGAAAATTTATCTATTTGGTTAAAAATTTATTTTGTTGATTGAACATGCATAATTTTAGTTAAAAGTTCACTTCTTTGGTTACAAATTTAACCAATTTTAAAGAAAATTCTTTTTTTTTTGTTGATAATGATTTTTTTTATATTTATTTCAAATTTTCATTTTAGTATAAAATGCATATTTTTGGTTTGTTAAAACATTTTTTCAAAAATTCGTTTTTATGATTTAAAAACTCAAAATTTTGGATGAGATTTTTTTTCTTTGTTGAATGAAAAATCTTTCTTGGTTGCAAATTCAACTCTTTTGTTCCTTTGTTGAGAATTCATTATTTTTATCAAAGATTAATCATTTTGGTTGAAAATTTAACTTTTTGTTGTAGATTCTCTTTTTCTTGGTTGAAAATTAATTATTTTAACTTCTTACGTAATAATAAAATTTTAAATTAATAAATCCTAATCAACTGGAACTCGATTCTGCATTTATCTTAAATTAAAAAATTTTTAACCAAAGAGATGAATTTTCCACTAAAATGATGATTCTTTTTCCAAAATAACGTTTTTACACGATTAGAATTTTTTAGTAAAATATTTGTTTTTTCTTTAGTCCACACCAATTTGCATCGGAAACAAAATATTCAAAAAATGTCCAAAATTCAACTACTTGGTTCAAAGTTAAACTACTTTGTTATAAATTAATTTTTTGGCTGAGTTCTCTTTTTCATTGAAAAAACTGTTTTGTTGAAAATCCGTTTTATATATCGTTGAACATTTTTTTTTTTTAATTTAGAATTTAACTATTCTATTTTTGGTTGAAAATGTGTCTTTTTATTTACAACTCAAATATTTGTTATACGCGGCTCGCATAGAGCGAGACTCTTTTATTGGTAGACTTAAAACGCTCTCGCAGACGACGTTTATTCATTCAGTAGGCAACCATATTAAAATAATAATAACTAGTAATTAGACCTGCGAGTAAGAGAGAGAAAAATAGATACTCCGCGAAGTGACGTCAGCAGTGACGTCAGCAAGCCGGCAGGGCGAGTGGAGGCGAGAGTAGCGAGTAGAGCGCCCGAGAAACTCGACGCGCGCATCTCCCTCCATCGATTTTCTACCCTCTCCGCTCGATTCCCACGCAACGCCCACGCAGCCTGCCCGTTAAAAGGGCGCGCACGGGCCCAGAACGGGAGAAGTGTTTGGGACATTGGGAGCCGTAGGTCTTCACGAGTAAGCCATTGCTGTGACCAACCAATCATACACAACTCTCTCGACCGCCAAAATCCTCCAGCTGAAAGCCATTCAGAGGCAAATTGACGACGCATCGCGATCACCCTCTTGTGAGGACGAACCTACTACTTTACAATAAAGAACGCCAACTATCGGTAAAATCATGGTAAAATAAGGAACACAAATAAAAACTTAACCGAAATACAATTCTTTATCTTATTATTCAACTTATCTTTCCTCTCACTCCCTCCTCTTGTACTCTCCAGATCACTCTTCCAACCCGCTATCTCTCTCTATCTTTAGAGATAGACACATCACTGCCCCCTTCCACCTCCCTCTAAATCTATCTACCATACCCATGGAAATATTTCCTCTCACTCCCTCATGTGGGTCCCCTACCTCTCTTGTCTCTTCTTATCTCATGAGATAACTCCTTCTCACCTCCTCTCCATAGATGAAAATCTATTATCCCTGACGCATATCCTTCTTACTACTTCCCACAAATATAACCCAAAGATAAGGAGCATATCATATTTAGTTCGAGACTGAACTTTATCAGTTAAAATTCAACTGTTTGTTTGAAATTTCTTCTTTTTGGTAGAACTGTAATCCTCTTCATTGAAAAAAATATATTCTTGGTTAAAAATTTAACTTTGATGTATGTTGAATTTAGTTAAATTTGGTTTGATGTTGAACTCTTTTGTTGAAAATTAATTTTTTCAAAGATTCATCATTTTAGTGAAAAATTCACCTCTTCGGTTAAAAATTTTTAAATTTAAGATATAAAACAACTTCAAGTAATGAAAAGCCAATCAGGCCGTCAAAAAATTGTTTTGTTTTTTTATTATCAAAGAGTGAAATTTTCCATTTAGACGCAATAATTTGTAAACAGGTGATTTTATTGTGGAGATGACACATAGTATTCACAAGTTTCGCAATATGCCTTCTTTTTGTTTCAACACAGTTGAGATTTTTCTACAATCACGTTCATTTATAAGAAAAATAAGGTGAAATTGATAAAATGTGTAAATAATTCTAATCTTTCCATTTTTAAGTGGCCTCATCATTTTTAAAAGTGTCACAATATTGCCTTTTTATCGTTTTCATAACGTTAAAAACATTACATTATTTATTTAAAAAATGCTCTATATAGGCTTAAATAAATTCGTATACTTTTACTAAGCAATTGGTAGGATTTGCTTTTAATTTCATCAGTTTTCTACATTTTTATGAACACTTTTCTATATTTTTTAGTTATTTGAGTAATTTGAATAAAATAAATTTTCCACGAAGTAGTCAAATTTTCAACCAAACAAATGAATTTTCAAACGAAAAAATGTAATGTTCATAAAAAAATGTGACGAAAAATGGAATAGTTCAATTTTTACTTTAAACAATTAATTTTTAATATCGCGAAATTGATTCTCAACCAAAGTTATGAAATTTCAACACAAAATATTAATTTCCTACCCAAAAAGAATAATTTTTAAGAAAATACATAAATTTTTCACCAAAAATTTTAATTTTTAATGGAATTTTCATCTGAAAAACATAAATTTTTGACAAAGAATAGGAAAGTTTAATTTTTAGTTAGAGAAAAAATAATTTTCAACCAAAAAGATTAATTTTTTACCAAAAAAAAAAAACTTTTAAGAGAAGACATCAATTTGTCCACCAAAAATTGTAATTTTTAATAGAATTTTCAACCTAATAGTTGCATTTTCAACCAAAAAGTTTAATTTTCTACCAAAGAAGATGAATTTTCAACCAAATGAATGAATTTTCAATTTAAAAACACAAATTTCTAACAAAGAATAGAATAATTTAATTTTTTAGTTAGCGAAATAAGCTTTTAGGCAAATAAAATAAATTTTCAGAGAAATAGCTAAATTTTTAAGTATAAAAATGAATTGTTTACCAAAAAGATTAAATTTCGATTAAAAAAATCTCGACAAAAAATGTAGTTAAATTTTTAGTTGAATAAATTAATTTTCAATAAAAAAAAATAATTTTCAATCAAAGAAATTAAAATTCAACCAAAAAGATTAATTTTTTTAGCAAAACACATGATTTTTTAACCAAATATTTAAATTTTCGATGAAGTTTTCAACCTAATGGTTGAATTTTGAACGAAAAAAGATTAATTTTCTACCACAAAAAGACATATTTTTCAATAAAATGGATGAATTTTCAACTAAAATAAATTTTTTTAACCAAAAAGTCAAATTTTTAACCGAATAAATGAATTTTCAACCAAGCAAATGAATTTTCTACCAAAAAAGATTAAATGTCTATAAAAGAAAAACATTGACAGAAAATTCAGTTAAATTTTAAGTTGAACAAAATAATTTTGAATGAAAAAAAGACTAATTTTCAACAAAATAAATAAGTTTTAAACTAAAAAGATTAATTTTTTGTTTAAATAATAATTTTGAATAAAATACATTAATTTGTAACTAAAAAGTTTAATTTTCTATCAAAAAAAGACAAATTTGTGAGAAAATAGATAAATTTTTAACTAAAAGAGCTCAATTTTCAACAGAAAATGGAATAGTTTAATTTTTAGATAGAGAAATAATATTTCAAGCAAATAACTTAAATCATAGGAATAGTTCAATTTTCAAGGAAACAAATTGAATTTTTTTACCGAGAAGATCAAATATCTATAAAAAAATTTTTTTAAAAACTGATTTTCAACCAAAACTTTCTCAAATCATGTAAGATTTTCTGTAAAAACTTGAACTAAAATAAATCAATTTTTAAACCAAAAATATTAATTTTCAACCAAGAAGATTAATTTTTGACAAAAAAAAACGAATTTTCAACAAAGTGATTGAATCGTCAACCAAAACAAATTAATTTTCAAATAAACAGTTGTATTTCTAACCAGAAAAAAAAATTTTCAAACAAATAGTTGTAATTTCTACAAAAAATATAAATTGTTAACCAAAAATGGAATAGTTCAATTTGCAGTTATTAAAATAATTAAAAAAAAAAATTAATTCTCAGCAAAATATTTATATTTTCTAACACAGTGATACATTTTCAAATGAAATGATCAATCTTGAACTAAAATAGATAAATTTTCAACTAAAAAGATTAATGTTCAAACTGGATGAATAATTTTCTGCAAAAAAAAAAAAAACAAATTTTCAACAAAGTGATGAATATTCAACCGAAACAGATCAATTATCAACTAAACAGTTGTATTTTCAACCAAAAAAGATTTATTTTTAATAAATAAGGAGAATTTAAGAACAAGAAATATTTTTTAGTCAAACAAGTAAATAATTTCAAATAATTGTTGAATTTTTAAGTCGAAGAGAAATTTTCTACAAAAAAAAGTTAAATTTTCAAACGAAAATAGGAATTTTAACTAGTTGAAATTTAATCCCAAAAATACGAGTTATCAACAAAAAGGATAACTTTTTAATAAAATTGTTGAATTTTCAAATTAAAAGTTAAATTTTCAACCTGATAATTAAACTTTTGACCAGAAAAAATGAGTTCTCCGCTAGAAACGTAGTAGTAGAGTTTTTAATAAAAAATAAATCATTTCCAACCAAAAATACTTGGATTTTGATTTGATGATATACAGAGTAAAGAATAATAATTTTAATGAAAAATAAAGTTGATTTATAACAATTTAAAAATATAAGAAAAATTTGATGCACTTTTCGTTTAATAATTCAATTTAAAAAAAGTTCAACCTGTTAAATTAACAATGAAAAATCAACAATGAAAAAATGAAAAACACAGAAAAATCAAAGAAGCACAAAAAAATTTGTTTTTATTTGAGAATTCAACTCATTCAAAATTAAAAAAAAAACTTGGCAAGCTGAAAATTTTGCTCAGAAAATAAGGTTAATTTTGCACTGCCGACTGTTTGATTTCGGCCAAAAAATGGATATTTAAAAGAAATGTAAAATGTTTCGCATTTCAAAAATAATATGAAAAACATTTTTTTTTTTAAATTAAATTCATTTTGGTAGGATCAGTATATTTTTACTAATTATCAGTGACTTTATTATAGCTGCAGCAATCAGTAGAATTGGACTGGAAATCAATTATATTTTACTAATTTAAATTCAGAGAGTTATATTATACTTACTGTTTAAAACAATGAAACCCATGCAGGTAAAAAAGAGGATGTTGATCCTCATTTCTTCGAAATTAATACACCAAAAGTGAATTCAAAACTGAGTTAAAAATTTTTTTTTAATATATCAACTAACGTTCTAATCAGAATCTTATTACGCGGCTTTATCTGTTATTAAAAGTAGAGTGGAAGGACAAATTTTGTTATTTTAGATCTTATCATTTACCATATCAGCAAGATTTATTACCCATGCCTCTCACAGAAATTACCAAATACCAATACATATTATGAATTGTAATAATATAAATTTATTGAAATGATATATTTTTCAGGGTAGCTAAAAAGAAAATTTATTGCAAAATAATGAACAAATATTAAAGTAATCATGATTAATAAAAATTTTACTTTATTTTGCAATATCTGAGCAGAAGATACGTGATGAGAATGTGTTTGTTAAAGCTGGTTAAAGCCGAAGGAGCTTTAACGAAAGAGAATTCACAATCACCAATTTACAGCTGTCGATGCTTCGACCTTTAATTTTAGAAAGCCTGCGAACAAATGTGGGGGAAATACAAAAACCGAGCGCGAAACGCGAGAAAAATATAATATATATTATAGATATTATATGTATATGATATAATATATTTATCTCGCGCTTCGCGCTCTGTCTTTGTATTTCCCAACATTTGTGCGCAGGTCTTCTAAAATTTAAGGCAAAGCATCGACAGCTGCAAATTGGTGATTGTGAATTATCTTTTGTTAAAGCTCCTTGGGCTTTAACGAACACATTTTCATCACGTGTCTCCTGCTTCGCACTCGATTTAGTCCAATGTGCGAACGTTCCTACATTATGTTCAACACTTATATCAAATGTATATTACATTTATTTATCTATCTATGTATTATATTTATATAATCTTTTTTAGTTGAAAATTTAATTTTCTCGTTAAAAATTCATCTAATTCGTTGTAAATTCGTCTTTTTTATAGAAAATTCATCCTCTTGGTTGACAATTAACCCTTTTTAGTAGAAATTTAATCTTTAATCCTTTTTTTTTTAAATTCAGATTTTCGGTTGAAAATTAATCTGTTTTGGTTGAGGATTTAACTATTCTTTTAAATTTTTTTTTGTTAAAAAATCAACTACTCGGTTTAAAGTTTAACTACTTTTAAAAAAATTCAACAATTAATTCATCATTTTAGTTGAAAATTGATGTGTTTTTCAGAAAAATCGCTTGTTTGGCTAGAAAATTCAACTATTTGTTTATAAATTCATCCTTTTGTTTAATTCAACCTGTTGGAAATTCACTTTTTAATTGAATTTTTAATCGGAAAATTTCGACTATTTCATTCTTGTTTAAAAAAATATTTTTCATTTGAAAATTCTTGATTGCAAATTTACCTATATGCTAAAGGTAGAAAAGTCAAATTTTTAAATCAAAAATGAACTTTTTTGTTGAAAATTCATGTTTTTGGTTATACATTCGTCTTTCTTGGTTTAATTTAACTAGTTGAAAATTTGTTTTCAATCGCATTTTCAAGCGGAAAATTTTGACTATTTCATTTTTGGTTTAAAAATTTTTTTTTTTTTTAGAATTCAACGCTTTGGTTTTAAATTCATCTTTCTTGATTGCAAATTCATCTATACGTTTGAGATTATTATTATTATACCATTAAGCCATTTCCCTTTCGGGGTAGGCGTGACTTGCTCGGTTGGAAAATAGTAGTAATAATAAAACTCCTGAATGATAAAATTCCCGAATTGGAAAATTCCCGGACTGTAAAATTCCCGAATAATAAAAATCCCCAATTGGAACATTCCAGAATGATAAACTTCCAGAATTGGAAAATTCCAAAGTGATCAAATTCCTGGGGATGCCTAAAAAATCCAGAAAAATAAAATTC
>CAKNYM010052933.1:287058-303611 GCA_932195095.1 Andricus curvator
TGTAAAATTCCCGAATAATAAAAATCCCGAATTGGAAAATTCCAGAAGAATAAACTTCCAGAATTGGAAAATTCCCAAATGATTAAATTCCTGGGGATGCCTAAAAATGCAGAAAAATAAAATTCCCGACATTGTAAAATTCCCGAATAATAAAACTCCTGAATAATTAAATTCCCGAAATGGAAAATTCACGAAAAGTAAAATTCCCGAATAATAAAAATCCCGAAATAGAAAATTCCCGAATTGGAAAATTCTCAAATGATAAAATTCCTGGGGATGTCTGAAAAATCCAGAAAAATGAAATTCCCGACATTGTAAAATTCCCAAATAATAAAACTCCTGAATAATTAAATTCACGAATTGGTGAATTCCCGAACAGTAAAATTCCTGAATAATAAAACTTCCGAATTGGAAAATTCCAAAATGATAAAGTTCCTGAATTGGAAAAATCTCAAATGATAAAATTCCTAGGGATGTCTGAAAAATCCAGAAAAATAAAATTCTCGTCAATGTAAAATTCCCGAAAAATAAAACTCCTGAATAATAAAATTTCTGAATAAAAAAATTTCTGGCGATGACTGAAAAATCCAGAAAAATAAAATCCCCGTCACTGTAAAATTCTTGAATCTGAAATTGCAAGATTAATAAAATTCCAGAATTGGAAAATTCCCGAACAGTAAAATTTCCGTAAAATAAAAATCCCGAATTGAAAAATTCCAGAATGATAAATTTCCCCAACTGGAAAATTCGTAAATGATAAAATTCCTGGGGATGCCTGAAAAATTCAGAAAAATAAAATTCCCGAATAATAAAATTCCCGATTTGGAAAATTCCCGAACAGTGAAATTCCCGAATAATGAAAATCCCGAATTGGGAAATTCCCGAATGATCAACTTCCTTAATTGGAAAATTCCCAAGTGATAAAATTCCTGGCGATGACTGAAAAATCCAGAAAAATAAAATCCCCGTCACTGTAAAATTCTTGAATCTGAAATTGCACGAATAATAAAACTCCTGAATAATAAAATTCCAGAATTGGAAAATTCCCGTAAAACAAAAATCCCGAATTGAAAAATTCCAGAATGATAAATTTCCCCAATTGGAAAATTCCTGGGGATGCCTGGAAAATCCAGAAAAATAAAATTTCCGACATTGTAAAATTCCCGAATAATAAAACTCCTGAATAATAAAATTCCCGAACAGTGAAATTCCCGAATAATAAAAATCCCGAATTGGAAAATTCCCAAATGATAAAATTCCTGGGGATGCCTGAAAAATCCAGAAAAATAAAATTCCCGACATTTGAAAATTCCCGAATGATAAAATTCCCGGGGATGACTGAAAAATCCAGAAAAATAAAATTCCCGAATCTGAAAATACCCGAATCATGATACTCCCGAATAATAAAATTCCCGAATTGGAAAATTCCCAAATAATAAAATTCCTGACGACGTGCGGAAAAATACAGAAAAATAAAATTCCTGACGCTGTAAAATTCCCGAATAATAAAAATCCCGAATACTAAAATTTCCGAATTGGAAAATTCCTGGCCATGACTGAAAAATCCAGAAAAATAAAATTCCAGATACTGTAGAATTCCCGAATTGGAAAATTCCCAAATAATAAAGTTCCCGAATAATAAATATCCCGAATTGGAAAATTTCAGAATAATAAAATTCCCGAATAATGAAATTCCTGAATTGGAAAATTCCCGAATAACAAAATTTCCGAATAATAAAATTCCCAAATTGAAAAATTCGCGAATAATAAAATTCCTGAATTGGAAAATTCCCGAATAATAAAATCCCCGAATAGCGTATAATATTACCGAATTGGAAAATTCCCGAAAAAAAAATTAATGTCACATAATTTTAATTGTAATAATTGAATCAATTTTATAAATAAAAAAATCAATTGTTTGAATTCGGAAATTTTTTATATCCGATATTTTATAATTCGGCAAATTTATGTCAGGAATTTTCCAATTCGGTAATATGGTAATCTGTTCGGGAATTTTTAGACTGAAATTTTAGAGTGGCTGGAATTTTATTTTTCGGGATTTTTCAGGCCCGAATAATCCAATTTTTGACAGAAAATTCCCGAATTCTAAAACATCCAAAATAGAAATTTCCAGAATTTAAACAATTAAACACATTTTTTTATGTAACTATTGATTATTTATTTAAAATACAATAATAAAATATTTTTATCACGGGAAAAAAATGTTCAATGTTTAAAGTTTTCAAAAATTAAATTTATATTTTATTAAATAAATAAATTCATTTTTGTTAGTTTAAATTTTCAAAACAAAGCAAGATTTAATTCAGCACTGATTATTTCGAAGGTTATTATTCTTATTTTTCAAATAAAAATTCAATTTTTTTTTAATTTAAAAAAAAATACTATGCACATTTTCAAATAAAATTTTTCATCCCGAGATATATCATTTTCAATAATTTTTAATTTAAATTGAGATAATAATTTTTAAAAAATTGAAAGAATAATAAAAATTTTCTTCGATAAAAATATTTGATAATATCATTTTTAATGAATATTACTCATTGATAAGAACAGTATTCAAAAATAGTGTTGATTGAAAAATTTTTTTTTAATTGCTTAAATTCAGGAATTTTCTAGTTTGAATATTCGAATATCGGCAATTTTCTGTGGGGAATTTTATTATTCGGGAATTTTCCAATGCAGTAATATTATAAACAGTTTGGAAATTTTATTATTCAGGAATTTTCCAATTCGATAATTTTATTATTGAAGAATCTTATAATTCGGAAATTTTAGTTTTTGGGAATTTTCCAATTCGTGAATTTTATTATTCGGGAATTTTATTTTTCGGGAGTTTTATTATTCAGGAATTTTCAGATTCGGGAATTTTACAATTCCGACAGTTCATAATATTACCGAATTTTTAAATATCCGAATAATAAAATTCTCGACAGAAAATGTCCGAATTATTAAATATTGGAACTGGAAAATTCCCAAAATTGAAAATTGTTGTCCTATTTTGAATTAGAGTGAGGTAATATTCAAGTAATGTTATCACTTGGAGTGAGTTAATATTTAATTCGATTTAGCAAAAAAAATTGTTTAAACAAATTATTTTTATTTATAACTATCTTCGTCTATATTAATGCCAGATAGATGCGGTTTTTTCTGAAATTTTTAACTTTTTGTACACTTCTCACTTTAGCGTAATAATTAATGCGTGTTAACAAAAATAGTTGTTTATGCAATTTATTATTGTTTATAACTATCTTCTCTTATATAAGAGCTAGAAAGGTGTTTTGTTTTTGTCTCTTGTGTAAGATAGCTTATTTGTTTCAATTTTTTTTTCAAACATTGAGAAAAAATCAAAAATAATTCACTTAAAAAAATACAATACAAAAAAAATAATTCCTGTTGAAGTTCGCTAATTGATTATAAACAATAATCAATTGTTTAAATAAGCATGTTTGTTAGCTTGCATTAATTATTACCTCACTAAATGAAAAGTGGACAAAAACTTTAAGAGTTCAGAAAAATCCGCAACTTTTTAGCACTCTTCTAACAGAAGATAGTTATAAACAATAATAAATTGTTTAAATAATTATTTTTGTTAAATTTAAGTAATTATTAACTCACTGCAAGTGAAAAGCAGACAAATAGTGGAAAATTACAGAAAAAAAACGCAACTTTCTATAGCATTCTTTAAATTAAATATTATCAACAATGATAATAATAATTTTTTCAAAGAATTAATTTTGGTAGCTTTAATTGATTATTCGCCTCACTCTGATTGAAAATTGGACAAAAAGTGAAAAATTAAAAAAAAAACTGCAACTTTCTAGCATTATTCTAAGAGAATATGATCATAAATAATAATGAATTTTTTGAACAAAAAAAAATCATAATTAGCCCCAAAAACTTGCGAAACTTATTTTTCCACTTATGGGTTTTTTTTGGAACCCTATAAAACAGACTTGCGGGGATGATATTTGAAAAGGAATATTTTATTCTAATTATGTGGCTAATTGTGAAAATAAATATTTTATTTCAACTCGATTCATCTAATATTAAGGATTCCGAACGAAATTCTTTAAACAAAACAAAAAATGGATTTTTTTTGGTCGATTCAAACAAATTTCCGGGCGATATGCATGAAAATTCGAGAAAAAATAATTTGGACCACCCCACAGAGGGGTGAAATTGGAAAACGAGGTTCAAAATGACATTTAGAACGTAATCATGCACCCATTTTAGATTTTTTTTTTTTTAAATTGCGAACTAAATTTTTCAGAAAATGGTGGGAGTAGATTTTTTATTTTTTTGTTTATTTAATTGTAATGTTAATGCAAACAGCGAAAAAAATGTCGATTTTTTTAATTTCATTTTTTATCTTCTAGACAAAATTTTTCTTATACTTCTCGTCCCTTGTATTTAATGCACAGGGGTATGAGAAAGACAAAAAAATTGTTAACTTGCAAATTTAATTGTTATAAACAAATTGTATTAACAAATGATCGACATTAGGGGTTATTCGTCTTCAAAGTATATTTCTGATCTGAAATCGCTTGCCTTCATCGTTAAGATGATACGTGGCAATTTAAATTTAATATTGAATGTTATTTGTTTATTTTATAAACAAATTATATAAACAAATGCACATTTTGGGCGTTTTTAGCCGAAAAGAAACCGATTTTTCTTCCGAACTTGTTGCAATTATATTGCCAATGATGTTTTCTGCAAAAAATTGTGCCACTCATCAATATTTTTTTATTTTATAAACAAATTATATAAACAAATGCACATTTTGGGCGTTTTTAGGCGAAAAGAAACCGTTTTTTCTTTCGAACTTGTTGCAATTATATTGTCAATGATGTTTTCTGAAAAAATTTTTGCCACTCATCAATATTTGTTTATTTTATAAACAAATTATATAAACAAATGCACATTTTGGGCGTTTTTAGGCGAAAATAAACCGTTTTTTCTTTCGACCTTCTTGAAATCATATTGCCAATGATGTTTCTTCAAAAAGTTTTTGCCACTCCTCTATATTTGTTTATATAATGAACAAATTATATAAACAAATGCACATTTTGAGCGTTTTTAAGCGAAAAGAAATCAATCTTTCTTCTGACCTTGCGGAAATTATATCGCTAATGACGTTTTCTGAAAAAAATGTTGCCACCCATCAATATGTGTTCATTTTATAAACAAATTATATAAACAAATGCGCATTTTAGGAGTTTTTAAGCGAAAAGAATTTGTTTTTTCCTCTGACCTTGCTGAAATTATATTTTCAATGATGGTTTCTAAAAAAATTGATATGCATTAATATTTGCTTATTTTATAAACAAATTATACGAAAAATGAACATTTTAGGCGTTTACCTAATTTTTTTTTAAATAAACAAATAGTGAGGCATGACAATATTTCATCTAGACAATTCATTGTCAATATAGTTTAAACAATAATAAAAGAAAAACGATTTCTTTCTGCCTATAAATATCTGAAATGTACATTTGTTTATATAATTTATTCATAAAAGAAAAGATTAGCGGTGCTTGGCAACATTTTTCGATAGAACATCTTTGGCCATATAACTGCAACAAAATCAGAAGAAAAAACGATATTTTTTCGCCTAAAAACTCCTTATATGTGAATTTATTTATATAATTTGTTCATAAAATAAGTGAACATTAATGAATGGCGTAATTTTTTCAGAAAACATCATTGGCAATATAATTTCAGCAAGGTCAGAAGAAAAAACGACTTCTTTTCGCTTAAAAACGCTGCAAATGTACATTTGTTTATATAATTTGTTTATAACGTAGACAAATATTGTAAGTGGCAATAAAATTTTCAGAAAACATTATTGGCAATATAATGTTTGCAAGGTCAGATGATAAAACGGTTTATTTTCGCTTAAAATCGCCCAAAATGTGCATTTGTTTATATACTTTGTTTATAAAATAAACAAATATTGATGGGTTGCAAAATTTTTCTTAGAAAACATCATTCACATAATAATTTCAGCAAGGTAAGAAGAAAAAACGATTACTTCTCGCTTAAAAACGCCCAAAAGGTGGATTTGTTTATATAATTTGCTTATAAAATAAACAAATACTGATGAGTGGCGAAAATTTTTTCAGAAAACATCATTGCCAATATAATTGCAAGAAGGTTGAAAGAAAAAACGGTTTATTTTCGCCTAAAAACGCCCAAAATGTGAATTTGTTTATATAATTTGTTTATAAAATAAAAAAATATTGATGAGTGGCAAAATTTTTTTCAGAAAACATCATTGGCAATATAATTGCAACAAGTTCGAAAGAAAAAACGGTTTCTTTTCGCCTAAAAACGCCCAAAATGTGCATTTGTTTATATAATTTGTTTATAAAATAAACAAATAACATTCAATATTAAATTTCAATGGCCACGTATCATCTTAACGATGAAGGCAAGCGATTTCAGAGCATAAATATACTTTGAAGACGAATAACCCATAATATCGATAATTTGTTAATACAATTTGTTTATAACAATTAACTTTGCAAGTTAACAATTTTTTTATCTTTCTCATATCCCTGTGCATTAAAAACAAGGGACGAGAAGTATAAGAAAAATTTTGTCTAGAAGATAAAAAATGAAATTAAAAAAATCGACATTTTTTTCGCTGTTTGAATTAACATAACAATTACATAAACAAAAAAATAAAAAATCTACTCTCACCATTTTCTGAAAAATTTAATTCTGAATTAAAAAAAAAAATCAAAAACCGGTGCATAATTACGTTCTAAATGTCATTTTGAACCTCGTTTTCCAATTTCACCCCACTGTGCACCCTAATGTTGAAAGTAGAATGCGCGCATAATTAGATGAAACAGATATTAGCGAAGGGAATTGAATCGACAAGCGTAATTGGCATCATGCAGGATAATGTTCAATATCGATCAATCAAGAACGATTATTCACTCGTTGGTAGTAGATTTCTGTTAAATTCCTTCGTGTACTTGATTTACTGTCTTATTAAGTACAGTGAGAATAACACAATTTCGCATTATTTATTATTTTTTACTGTTGCTGGAATTCAAGAAACTGATACTGTAATACTTCATTCATCAATTATAGACTCAACAAAATGCATAAATAGATTTATTTACTAGATATGTAATAGCTAATTAGATGCTTGGCACCCCTACAAATTGTACTTTTTTGCCGGGAAAATGACCTCTGATTCATTTCAGGATTAAAAAAAAATATTTAGAGGTCGTTCAAGGACATTTTAGGTAAAAATGCTCATTCCTAATTAAATTGACGCTATTCATTGATTATTTGTTTCTGGCGCGAATGAATTGCGTTCTTTACAATCCAATGTTGCACTCAGATTTTTTTCAGATTTTGACAATAACATTTAGAGGTCGCTCAAGGCCATTTTAGAGGAAAAATGGCCATTCTGAATTTAATTGACTTTATTTATTGATGATTCATTTCTGACGCTTATAAATTTTATTCTTTACAAGTCAATATTGCACTTAGATTTTTTTCAGATTTTTTCAATAACATTCAAAGGTGGCTCAAGGTCACTTTCTTAATAAAATGTTGATTCAATTACATTTTCTCTCGTCCTTTTTTGAGAATCTTTTTTCCTTTTGAATCCTTTTTTGAGTGTCAATTTATTCATTGCGACAGAAAAATTAGTTGAAAGGTTTAATAATGCGTGTCATATTACTTTAAGGTCATTCAAGGTCATTATGCGAGAAATGGTCATTCAAAATTTTTTTCTTTTTCATGACAGTCATTTTTTTAAATTTTGCTTTAAATTAAAAATAGAAAACGTTAAAAACAGTCGGATATCGCAGCTTTATTAATATATGATCAAGATTCGTTGTCAAATTGTAATTAGGAAGAATTCATTATCATAAGTTGCAAAAGAAGGGTTAATGATTTACCTTTTAGAAAATAAAGAGGAAAACTTAGTTGGCGATAAACAACCATCTAATATGCAAGTGTTAGCACTGTTTTTCATTATCGCAATTTACAAAAAGCTCATTATTTGCGAAATGACCTTGAATGTCCTTCAAATAATATGACAAACATTTATCAAAAAAATTGACTAATTTTTCTTTTGCCGAAATGAATAAATTGAAACTCCTTCCTTATAGAAAAAAAACTAGAGAAAATTTAATTGAATTAACATTTTATTAAGAAAATGACCTTGAGCCACCTTTGAATCTCATTGTAAAAATCTGAAAAAAATCTGAGTGCAATATTGAATTTTTAAGAACACAGTTCATACGCACCAGAAATAAATAATTAATGAATACCTTCAATTTAATTAAGAATGTGCATTTTTGCGCCCTAAAATGGCCTTGAGCGACCTCTAAATATTTTTTTTAAATCCTGAAACAAATCAGAGGTCATTTTCTTGGCAAAAGAAACAATTTTTAGGGGTGCCAAGTTGAATTTAAGAGAAAAGCCAAAAAAATCACCCTAATTTTGATATATTTAATAATAATATATAATAATATATATATAATATATAATATTGGTAGCGATAGAAACCAAAAATATATTGGATTGAGCAAGAAAATAATTTATTTTTTGAATTTTCTACAGACTAGATTAATTTTAAAATAAAATAGGTGAATTCTTGACAAAAAATTTTATATTTTATATTTCAACCATAACATATTTTAGTTTTAAATCAAAAATAGTTGAATATATTGAACCAAGAAGGACGAATTTTTAACAAAATAGTTGAATCTTCAATCAAATTAAATTCATTTTCAAGCAAAAAGTTTAATTTTCAACAAAAAAGATGAAATATCTAAGAAAAAGCAACTTTTAATCAAAAGTGGTAGAGCTTAATTTTCATTAAAAAAAATAATAATTTTCAATTTAAAAAATACGTTTTCAGGAAACCAGTTGAATTTTCAATCGGAAAATGTGACTTTTCAACAAAAGTGTTCATTTTCATCCAAGTAGTTAAATTTTTGTTAAAATAAATAATTTTCAACCTAAAAAGATGACTTTACAAAAAAAAAATATAAAAGTTGATATTTCAACCAAAAAATATTTAAACTTTCAATCAAAAACAGTTGAATTGGTCCATAAGGACGAATATTTAACAAAGTAGTCTATATAAATTGTCAACCAAATATTTAAATTTTTTAAATTGAAAAGATTGACTTTTAACCAAAAGTGGTTAAGATTAATTTTCATTTTAAAAAGTAATAGTTTTCCATTGGAAAAAAACACATTTGCAGCAAACCAGTTCAATTTTCAACCAGAAAATATGAGTTTTCAACAAAAATGTTAATTTCCAGCCAACTAGTTGAATTTTTTGTTAAAATAAATCATTTTTAACATAAAAAGGTGACTTTACAAGGAAAAATATAAAAGTTGATATTTAAACCAAAAAGAATTTCAACAACATTTCAATGTTTAAAAATTATTAAAATAATTAAAATTAATCCTCAATTATTTCTAGATTGATTAATTAATTTTAATGATAAATTACCTGCAATAATATAATTAACTGATTAATAATTAATCAATTAATTATAATATTAACCAATAAAGAAGAATTTTCCAAAAACGAATTGAATCCTTAACTAGAACCGATTAATTTTCAACCAAAAAATTGCATTACTAACAAAGAAAATTGATTTGATACCAAAAATGACAAATTTTCAATGAAATATGCACATAATTTTCCACAAGATTTTTACATCAGCAACCAAAAGATTTTGCATTTTTAAACAGAAAATATGAAATTTCTCCAGAAAGAAATGAATTTCCAAACCGAAAAGACGAATGTTAAACAAAATAATTACATTTTCAATGAAACAAAATTTTTTGATCGAAAAAGAAGAAAAATTCAATTTAAAAGCCAGAAGGACGGATTTTCAATAAAACAGTTTGAATTTTCAACAGAAAAAGATCAATTTTTCACCCAAAATGGAATAGATACAATTTCAGTAAAAAAATTAATTTTCAACCAAAAAAAAGGAATTTTCAAGAAAATAGTAAAAATATTATCCAAAGAGATAATTGTTCAACTAAAATGTTAAATTTTCAAATGGAGTAGTTAGATTCTCAGTTGGAAAGAAAGTTTTTAACCAAAACAGATTTGAGTTTTGAATAATAACCAGTTGAATTCAACCAAATAAGACGAATTTTTAAGAAAACAGTTGAATTTTTAACCATAAAGAGGAATTTTCAGAAAATTGATGAATTTTTTATTAATTTTCTGCCGAAATAAATTAATTTTCAACAAAATACGTAAATTTTAACCCAAATAGTTGTGTGTTCAACAAAATATTTCAGTTTTTAAACAAAAATATGATTTTATAAGCAAATAGATTAATTTTCTTTCAAATGGAAATTAATTATTAACCAAACAGTAACATTTTCAATTAAATAGTTCACCTTTTAAGCCAAGAAAATGAATTTTACAGAAGGCAGTTGAATGGTTAATCCAAAGGAATGAATTTTGTATGAAAAAGACGAATATTCAATAAAATAGTTCAATTTTAGATAGAAAAAGAATAAATTTTTACAAAATATTTGATTTTTTAACACAATAATTATTTTTTAAACAAAATGGTGGAATTTTTTAACAAAAAAATTAATTATCAACCAAACAGTAGCATGTTTAATTGAATACCTAAATTTTCAATAAATTAGTTGTATTTTCAACAAAATAATTCAATTTTCAACAGAATGTTTAAAATTTTAACCACATACTTAAATTTGCAACCGACAAAGATGAATTTTCAACCAAATAGTTGATTTTTTAAACAAAAAAATTAATTATCAGTCAAACAGTAGAATTTGCAATTGAATAGTTGAAAAAAATATAAGAGTTTATGTTTTGATCCAAAAAGATTTTAATTTTAAATAAAAAATAGTTGAATTAGACAAAGAGATACAAATTTTCAATAAAATAGTTGAATTTGAAACAAAGTAATCAGATTTTTAACGAAGTGGTTGAATTTTCAACCACACTAGAGCCTCATACACGCGCTCCGCGCGCGACCAATTTATTTACATGTATTTATTTTATTTGGAAATGAATTTCAATAAAATACCATCAAATTAATTTTTACTTCAATAATTTTGATTTGTACATGGCTTCGCATGGATACCCTCTCACGATGCAGAATAAATAATTCTGTAAAAAATTGAGCCTATTCGTTGAAAAATAGCCAGACTAAATTTTTCAATCGAAATTGTTTAAATAATTAATCATTCTTGTACATTTACAAAACATAGTGAAGACTCATCGGAAAGACAATCTGAGCTGATTCCGCAAATAAATTGTTCTGAATGTGTTTATGAAAATTGTTTAAATAATTAATAATTATTGTAAATTTTCAAAGTATCATGGGAAAGAGCTATTTGAAAAACATTCTTTATTGATTCCGTAAAAAAATTGAGCCTATTTTAAAAAAAAGCCAAAATCTTGATTTGTTGATCAAAATTGTTTAAATAATTATTCATTCTTTGAAATTTGCAGAGCATTCTAGCAAAAATTAATTGGAAAGCTATTCTTACTTAATTCTATAAAAAATTTAGCCTGTTCGTGAAAAAATAACCAAACTCTCAGTTTTTTAATTAAAATTGTTTAAATAATTGAAAATTATTGTAAAAAGCGACATAGATAACAGTCATCGGAAAGATATTCTTAGTTGAATTCGTAAACAAAGTGAGCCTATTTGTTGAAAAACAGCCAAACTCTGAATATGTTTATGAAAATTGTTAAAATAATTAACAATTATTGTAAATTTGCAAAGTAACATAGGAAAGATTTATTGGGAATACATTCTTTCTTGATTCCCTAAAATAATTGATCCTATTCGTTGAAAAATTACCGGGCTCCTAATTTGTTTATGAAAATTGTTTAAATAATTAATAATTCTTGAAAATTTGCAAATCATACAAAAAAGTAATTGGAAAGACATTCTCAGCTAATTCTGTAAAAAAATTTAGCATATTTGTTAAAAAATAGCCAAAATTTAAATTTCTGTATGAAAATTGTTTAAATTATTATTAATTCTTGTAAATTTACAAAGCAACATAGAAAAGAGTCATCGGAAAGACATTCTTAGTTGATTCCGTAAACAAATTGAGCTTATTCGTTCATGGAAATTGTTTAAAAAATTAATCGTTCTTGTGAATTTACATAAGCAACATAGAAAATAGTCATCAGAAAGACTTTTCTTAACATCATAGAAAAAAGTAATCTGAAAGATATTCTTACCTAATTCTGTACAAAATTGAGCCTATTCGTTGAGAAATAGCCAAACTCTTAATTTTTCAATCAAAATTGTTTAAATAATCAATAATTCTTGTAAATTTATAAAGCAACATAGAAAAGAGTTATCGGAAAGATATTCTCAGTTAACTCCGTAAACAAATTGTGCCTAATCCTTGAAAAATACCCAAACTCTAAATATGTTTATGAAGACTGTTTAAATAATTAATAATTCTTGTAAATTTGCAAAGCTTCATAGAACAGAGTCATCGGAAGGATATTCTTAGTTGAATTTGTAAACAAACTGTACGTATTCCTTGAAAAGTAGCCAAACTCTAAATATGTTTATGAAAATTGTTAAAATAATTAATAATTATTATATATTTGCAAGCTATCTTAGAAACGAATTATTGGAAAAACATTCTTTCTTGATACCCTAAACTAATTTATCCTATTTGTTGAAAAAAGGCCAAGGTCCTTCTGAAAAGTTAAACAAAAATGTAAAGTTGGTTTTTAAATAAAAAATTAACAAAATTTATTATAAAAAATCCTAACACAATAAAAAAATAAATGGTACTTAAAATTTCGAAAGTTTCAAACATTCTGAAATATATTATGAACTATGAATAAAACGTTAAATCGAAAATGAATCTTTCAAAATACGAATAAAATATTTAAAATTTTAATTAGAAGCCTTCTTTTTAAAAAATGCGTGAAAGGAATCGTATATATACCGAAGTATAAATGCATATACTTCCACTAAGCTTCTTATGAAAACAAACATCTCGAGTTCAAATAAACACAGATCGCCCGTGGTCGATGAGATCGCCTTATGGTTAACTAAGTAACGGTAACGGTAACTAAACGACGAATACCAACTTTCAAAGATAGGATAGTTCAATTTTCAACCAACAAAGATGAATTTTCAACCAAATTGTTGAATTTTTAAACAAACAAAAATTATCAACGAAACAATAGCATTTGCAATTAAATATTTGAATTTTCAATTCAAAGGGATCAATAAAAAAGACTATCATAACCAGTTAAATTTAACAAAACAAGGCGAATTTTTAACGAAATAGTTGAATCTTCAATGACAAATAAGAATTTTCATAAAAGTGATGAATTTTTAAACAATTACAACCAAAAAGTTTAATTTGAAAACACGAGTGAACTACTGCGTGATACTGGGGTTACTCAAAATTATTTGAATTTTGAAAGATTAAAAAATAATTTAAACATTAAAAAGATTAAAAAAAATTGTAATCGAACGCAAATTTTTGAAGATTTTCAAAAAAGAAGATTTTTAGGAATTTTGAAAGGTTTCAAAAGGATAATACATTATTTTTAAAATTCCTGGGAAAATTTTAAATGATTTTTTATGTTAAAAAAGATTCCTGGCAAAAATTTTAAATTATTTTTAATTTTGAAAAATATTCCTGGTAAAATTACAAATGCTTTTTATTATGAAAAATGAATTTTCAGAGCAAATTGAATAAGACTCCAAAATATTTTAAATGATTTCCTAAAACTTCGGAATGTAGAAGATTTGAAAGAAAAATCAATTTTACAATAAATTTTTCAATTTTTAATTTTGCAAGATTACAAAATTGTACAGAAAAATTTAATATGTTTCACAGATATTTGAAAGGTTTGAAATGAACCAAAAACTAATTTTAAACTTGAAAAGGATTCAAAAAGTTTAAAACAAAATGTAGATTTTTTAGGTTTTCGAAGATAAAATTTAGAAGCTATTAAATTTTTTTAAATATATCAAAAGAATAAAAAACAAAATTTGAGATTCGTGGAAAAACTTCAAATGATTTGTTTTTGAATAATTGATTTTTAAGGTAAATTTGGAAAGATTTTTAATAATTTCAAAAGATTTTTCAAAATACATTTTAAAACTTTGAAAGATTCCTAAAATTTTATAAAATATTTTTAAATTTGTTCCAAAATTCTATAAGTCCTAAATATCTTTTATTCTCAATCAAATTTTTCCTAAACTTTGATAAATCCTGTAAAATAAAAAAAAAACTGATACTTTTTCGATAGATCTGAAATCTTCAGAAATCTTTCTGAATTTTCACAAGAGTCTTAGGAATATTATATTTTCATATAACCTGAAATACAAATTAACCTAAAAAATAAATAGCTATTCGAAACTTTTATTTCTTATTGAAAATTATTTTTCGGCTCAAGTTATAATTTTCTTGAAATTTTCACTTTCTTGAGAAAAAAATCTTTTTTTTTTGTAAATTCAGCTGTCTTGTTTTGATGAATTCAACCTTCTTTGATTAAAAATAAAAATCATTTTTAGTTGAAGTATCAACTTTTACATTTTTCGTTTGCGAATCCACATTTTTTTGGTTGAAAATTCAACTACTTGGTCAAAAGTTGAATTAATATGTAAAAATTTATTTTCTGGTTTGAGTTTTTTGTTGTAGAGAATGAACGTTTTGTTAAAATTCATATTTTTGGTTAAAAAATGTAAACCATTCAGGAAAACATTTAATCTTTATTCGTTAAAAATACTACTCGTTGAAAATGATTTTTTTTGTTCGAGGATTCAACTATTATTTTGAAAATTCTTTTCTTTAATGAAAATTAATATTCTTGTTTAAAAATGTATATTTTTAATTTAAAATTAATTTGTTTTCGTTGAGGATTAACCCATTTTCTCTAAATTTCGTCTTTTATGTATAAGTTCAACTGTTTTTGATTTAAAATAAAAATACTTTTTGATAGAAATATCAAATATTAAATTTTTTGTTGAGAATTCATCTTCTTTGGTTGAAACTGCAAATGATTGAAAAATAATTTTTTTGGGTAGAGGATTCAACTATTATTTTGTAAATTCGTTTTTTTTTTAAATAAAATAAATAATTTTGCTTAAAAATTCATATTTTTAATTTAAAATTAATCTGTTTTGGTTAAGGATTTAAATATTTTGTTGAAATTTCGTCTTTTGACATGGCTTAAACTAATGTATATTTAAAATAAAAATATTTTTCGATAGCAATATCATTTCATTTTTCGTTGAGAATTTACCATTTTTTGTTGAATATTCGACTAAGTGATAAAATGTTGAGGTGTTTTGTTGAAATTTAACTTTTCCCTTCAAAATTCATTTTGTCAAAAATACAACTGGTTTTAAATTAATTTTTGTTTGGTTGAGGATTCAACTGTTGTGTTAAAAATTCGTTTTTTTGGAAAAAAATGAATCTTCTTCTTCGGAAATTTATATTTTTGGTTAAAAGTTAATATATTTTTGTCGAGGATTTAAATATTTTGTTGAAATTTCGTCTTTTTGTATGGATTCAAACTAATGTTTATTTAAAATGAAAATATTTTTTTAGAGAAATATCAATTATTATATTTTTCGTTGAAAATTCATCTTTTTTGGTTGAAAATTCATATTTTTTGGGTTAAAAATTAAATCGCGTTTGGAAAAAATTTCATCTTTATTCGTTAAAAATGAAACTGGTTGTAATTTTTTTTTTGGTTGATGATTCAATTATTGTTTTGAAAATTCTTTTTTTTCAAACTTAATATTCTTGTTTAAAAATTTATATTTTTAATTTAAAATTAATCCGTTTCGGACAAGGATCAAACTATTTTGTAGAAATTTCGTCATTTTATACGAATTCAACTAATGTATATTTGAAACAAAAATTAATGAATCTTATAATTAAATGAAATAACTAAAAATAAATAATCTTCTTGTTTGAAAATTTATATTTTTGGTTAAAAGTTCATTTGTTTTGATTGAGGATTCAACTATTTTCTCGCGTCTTTTATGTATAAGTTCAACTGTTTTCGATTTAAAAAAAAATATTTTCTCATAGAAATATCAACTATTACATTTTTGTAGAGAATTCATCTTCTTTGGTTGAAAATGTGACTGAATGGAAATTAATTATTTTTTTTTTGGTTGAGGATTCAACTATTCTTTTGAAAAGTTGTTTTTTTTTATGAAAATTTATATTCTTGTTTGAAAATTCATAATTATAATTGTTAATTGTTGAATTCAAAAAGGTTGAGCTGTTTGGTTCAAAGTTAACTTTTTCGTTCAAAATTCATATTTTCAATTTAAAAAATTAAATCATACCTGGAAACCATTTCCAGACAAATTTACCTGTTTGTTTGAAAATTCACTTTTTTGTTGAAATTTGGATTTAACATATCTGAAACTTTTTAAAATCTTTTTGAGTTTTCTCAAGAATGTTTGGAAAATAATATTTATATTTTATTTATTAACAAAGCTTCTGCCTCAATTCTATATATATATATATAT
>CAKNYM010052933.1:303711-355916 GCA_932195095.1 Andricus curvator
TATATATATATATTCCGATACTCCCTTAGGCGGAATATATATGTATGTACGTATTACGTAAGAAGATTATGAAGCCTACAGCATCAATAGTATAGGATTATAAATCAGCTTACAATATTACCTGCAGATAATCGAGTTAATGGTTCCCTTACAATTAAGATGCAGTTATTATAAATATTTCAAGACAATTTTTCATTAAAACATTGAAAGTTTTGCAAAAATGATATTTTCTGTGAATCGTGGTAATAAGACAAAAAATTTAAATGTTTATCCTTTTCTTAAGAAGCGAGATTTCATAAAAAAAATATATTGATTGAATTAAATTTTTTTTTATCTCATATACATTGTTGTCGAAAACTTTATTCCTTGCATTTTATTTCATGATAAAATTTATTTCTAAATGTTCCTGAACATTATTGATAAAAGAAAAAATTTTAATTGTAAATGATTTCATAATAATAGAAAATAATTATGTTCTTAACATTTGGTTACCATACCATGATTTGTGAACTTTTTTACGTGGGTAAAGTTATGAGAAAAATTATGGACAGAAACTTAGAATACCTCAATTTTAAAATTTGTATAATAGTGAAAAAATTAACGATACTGATAATAAGATTACTGGGATTTTTTTATGAATCTGGTTTAATTTTAAAGGCTTGATTTAAAGATTAAAAAATATGTCAAAAAAAAATCGAGAAGATTTAAGACAACTTCTTAAATTTTACTTAAGTTTAGAAAAGATTCAAAATTAATTTCAATTGTGAGAAGATTTTCACAAATTTCACACAAAATTTAGAATTTTTTTTTAATTTCGAAAAAAGAACCAAGAAGATTTTTGAGCGAAACTTTTAAATTTTGAGTAAGTTTGACAGCTATTTAGAAGTTTTAAAAGCACAAATTCAAAAATAATTTCAAACTTCAAAAGATTTTGAAAACCTAAAACAAAATGTAGATTGCTGAATATTTCGAACTAAAATTTTAGAAGCTTTTTAAGAATTTTACAAAATTTCGAGAGAAAAACAAAATTTTCTCAAGATATCTGAAAAAAGTTTCAATGATTTTTTAATTCAAACAAATAAATTCAAGAAAAGATTTGAAAAAAAATTTCAAACATTTCAAAAATTGTCAGAGAAGCAACCCAAATCATTTTTTATTTTGGAATATAAATTTTTAAAAGGGAATTTTCAAAATTTCAAAATATTTCTGAAAATGTCGAAAACAGTTTCGAAGAAAAGAAAACTGAATTATTGCAAAATATATTTAAATATTATAACAAGATTGGAAAATATGTGAATTGAATCTTGAGAAGATTTCAAAACATTTTAAGCAGAATCTAGATTTCTGAAAATTTCGTTAAAGAATGTAGCATATTTTAGGGCAGAATTTTTCGGTTTTGGAACCTGACGAAAGTTTTTTAAAAAATCGAGTAAGTTTAAGAGATATTCAGAAGTTTTAAAAAGATTCAAAAATACTTTAAAACTCTCGAAGGTTTTAAAAAAATCTGAAATAAAATTGAGATTTTTGAAGATTTCGAACATAAAGTTTAGAAATTTGTTAAGAATTCTAAAAGGTTTCAAAAAAATGAAAAAACTTTCTCAAGACTTCTGGGTAAATTTAAAATGATTTTTTATTTATAAAAGTTAATTCGGAAAGAATATTGCAAAACATTTTCTAAGGTTTGCCAAATTATCAAAAAAAAATTTCGGACTATTTTGAAGCAATTTCTGTATTATGCAGACATTTTTTCTAGATAAAAATAAAATTTTTAGATAATATTATTAAGGTTTGTAGAAGTCTAAAAGAGATTGAAAACTAATTAAAAATTTGAAAATGGTGAAAATTTTTTATTGACAAAATGTAATTTTTTCAAGATTTTGAATAAAATAGTTGAATCTTCAACCAAAAGAGATTAATTTTCAACTGAATAGTTAAATTTTCAACTAAGGAAGATAAATTTTCAATTAAGAAAAATGACTTTTCTACAATAAAAGATGATTTTCAGTGCAAGGGGACGAAATTAAAAAAAAAAACAGTAGAATTTTCATGCAAAAATTATGACTTAAAGGAAATAGTTGAATTTTCAATCTACAAGGTGCAACCAGATGGTCGAAATTTTCAAACAAGAAAGATTAAAATTTAATCAAAAAGTGTCGCTTTTTTAAGTCAAAAAGACGAATTTTTTAGAAGACAGTTGAATTTTCAACACGATAAGTTAAATCTTGAACAAAAAAGTTAATTTTCAACCCAGAAAGATGACTTTTTTACCATAAATGATTAATTTTCTGCCAAAAGACAATTTTTTAACAGAATAGTTGAATCCTCAAACACATAGGTAATTTTTCAATCAAGAAAGATAATTTTGAAGCAAATAGTTCAATTTCATACTTAGTTGTTGAGTTTTGAAGCCAAGCAGACGAATTTTTTACGAAACAAATCAATTTTCAACTAAAATTTTGCATGAATTGTAAACATTTTTTAAAAAGTTTTTCAACCACAAAATACGAATTTTCAACAGAATAGTTTAATCCACAACCAAAACAGATTCATTTCCGACCGAACATTTGAAATTTCAATTAAACAGGCTTCAAGATTAAATTTCTTCCAAAAAAAAGACGAGTTTGCAACGGCTCCTTATCTAGTTTTGATTTGCTAACCTTTTTACCACTATCTTCAGAATGAGATTAATTTGATTTTTCAATAATTGTTTATGTAGAAACCTCTTTTTCGGCAAATAAAAGTCAAGGAGTAAAAGTACAGAGTTATTCAGCATGAGAAATAGCACAGGTGAGATGCTATATGATACAGACGGAATACTAGACGCTTTGAAAGACTTTTTTAGGGAATTATTGGGAGATGAACCTATATCAGAGGCGCCGGAACCCTAAAGGACACAGGGGGGCCTTCTAGGCCCCCCCTAGAAATCGACCAGGGAGGGGCGAAATATTGATTTGTCCCCCTCTGAAAGCGAATGATTAAAATGATTAAATTCATCGGATCATCGGAACTGGAAATCTTCCAATTCTTTCTTGCTCTGTTCAATCTTTGAAATCTATCTGGAATCTTTGTGAAATATAGAAGTATTTGTAAAATCTTTGAAATCTATCTGAAATCTTTGCAAAATATTTATAAAATCTTCATAACATTTTTGCGGTATCATTGCAGCCTTTGTCAAATCTTTGTGAAATCTTTGCGAAATATTTGGTAATATTTGTGAAATTATTTAACTCTTTTTTGAATCTTCAGGAAATCATTGAAATCTTTTAAACCTATCCGAAATCTTTGGGAAATCATTGAAATCTTCATCTCTTCGTAATCTATCTGAAATCTTTGTGAAATAATTAAAATCTCTCTGAAATCAGTTCATATTCGAAATCTTTGAAAATTCTTAAAAAATCTTTGCAAAATATTTTTTAAATATTCAGTAATATTTTTGAAATTATTGAAATATTTCAAGTATTCCCTCTGTATCATATAGCATCTCACCTGTGCTATTTCTCATGCGGGCAAACTCTGTACTTTTACTTCCCTTAATATTTTTGTAAAACAGTTTCTTGCTTTCTTCAAAGTCGTTTCGCATTTTCTGCTCTTTTTCTGTTCTGATTTTATCTCTACTTTCTATGACAAGTAGTTTATTTCCTTGAAGTCTTTATGAAGTTTTTTAATTATATATGAAATCTTTGGAATCTTTGTCAAATAATAGAAGTTTTTGTGAAGTCTTTTAAATCTATCCGAAATCTTTGCCAAATATTTATAAAATCTTCATAAAATTTTTGCGGTATCATTGCAACCTTTGTCAAATCTTTGTGAACTCTTTGCGAAATATTTGGTAATATTTGTGAAATTATTTAAATCTTTTTTATATCTTTAGGAAATCATTGAAATCTTTCAAACCTATCCGAAATCTTTGGGAAATTATTGAAATCTTTATCTCTTTGAACTATATCTGAAATCTTTGTGAAATAATTTAAATCTCTCTGAAATCAGTTCACATTCGAAATATTTTTGACATATTTGGTAATATTTGTGAAATTATTGAAATCTTTGGAAAATTATTGAAACTGAAGACTTCGTAAACTCTTTTAAATCTATCCGAAATCTTTTAAATCTATGGAATTTTGTCAAATCTTTGCAAAATACTATAAATATTTGCTAATCATTGTAAAATTATTTAGATCTTTGTGAAATCGTTCGGTAATCATTAAAATCTTTTAAATCTTTGTGAAATCTTTGTGAAATCTTTCGAAATTCTTCAAAAATCTTTGCGAAATATCTTTTAAATATTCAGTAATATTTGTGAAATTATTGAAATATTTCTAGTATTCCGTCTGTATCATATAGCATCTCACCTGTACTGTTTCTCATGCTGACAAACTCTGTACTTTTACTTCCCTTAATATTTTTGTAAAACAGTTTCTTGCTTTCTTCAAAGTCGTTTCGCATTTTCTCCTCTTTTTCTGTTCTGATTTTATCTTTACTTTCTATGACAAGTAGTTTATTTCCTTGAAGTCTTCATAAAGTTTTTCAAGTATATACGAAATCTTTGAAATCTTTGTCAAATAATAGAAGTATTTGTGAAATCTTTGAAATCTATCTAAAATCTTTGCGGAATATTTGAAATCTTTGTGAAATGTTTTTTAAATATTCAGTAATATTTGTGAAATTATTGAAATATTTAAATATTTCTAATCTTCCGGCTGTATCATATAGCATCTCACCTGTGCTTTTTCTCATGCTGAAAAACTCTGTACTTTTACTTCCCTTCATATTTTTATAAAACAGTTTCTTGCTTCCTTCAAAGTCGTTTCGTATTTCCTCCTCTTTTTCTGTTCTGATTTTATCTTTACTTTCTATGACAATAGTTTATTTCCTTGAAGTTTTCATGAAGTTTTTCAAGTATATACGAAATCTTGGAAATCTTTGTCAAATAATAGAAGTATTTGTGAAATCTTTGAAATCTATGTAAAATCTTTGCGAAATATTTGAAATCTTTGTGAAATGTTTGGGAAATCATTGAAATCTTTGTGAAAACTTTGGAAATTCGTTAAAAATCTTTGCGAAATATTCGAAATATTTTTGAAATATATAGTAATACATTTTTAAAAATGTTGGCCTAATTTAGAATTTTTGTGAAATAGTCAAAAAACATGTTTCTTTTTATTGAGTCTCATGCACACATTTTAAGAAAAGTGGAATATGTCGAACCTGACATTTCTTCAGATTGAATCAAAGAAATATGGTATTTTGTTGTTGTTTTCTCAACAGCAAAAACTTAGTCTTAGCGACTCGTTAAAATCGCTGAAAAAATACATAAAACTGACAATTTTTGAACGCTTGAAACATCACTAAAATAATTTTTTTTTTCGAAAAAACCAAATAATAGCAGGTTTTTTCGATTCAAGTTGAAGAAAGTTCAGGTTCGACATATTCAACTTTTTTCAATATGTGTGCATAGGACTCAATGCAAAAAATCACGTTTTTTGACCATTTTCCAAAAATTCTAAATTGAGCAAAACATTTTTTTCAATTAAAATTTTTTTATTATCATTCACTAGCAACAACTGTAGATAGACAAAGTTCGCCATGATTTTCGAAGCAATAGGAAATGATTTTGAATTTTTCAAATAAAAAAAAGAAGATATTAACCGATTTCAACTTTTTTTTCACATTTTTTCGGATGTCAGCCCAAAAATTTTGTTGGATCAGCTCAAACGATTCCACTAATTTGATCATTTTCACTCCACCCTATTTTCTATTATATTCATGAACAAGTGTCTAAGAATGGCCCTCTTCGACGAAAAAGGTGTGGATCTCGGGACAGTGAAGGTACGTGAGTTAGAATTCGCAGATGATACGTTTGTTATGGCAGAATCAATCTAGGACTGAATACAAGCATGAAGAAACTTCAGGTTCGACATATTCAACTTCTTTCAAAATGTGTGCATAGGAATCAATGCAAAAAACACGTTTTTGACCATTTTCCAAAAATTCTAAATTGAAAAAAAAAAAATTTCAATTTATAATTTTTTATTATCATTCACTAGCAAAAACTGTAGATAGACAAAATTCGCCATGATTTTCGACGTAATAGGAAATTCTTTTGGAATTTTCAAATCAAAAAAGAGAATAGGAGATATTAACCGATTTCAACATTTTTTCTCTCTTCTTTTCGGATGCGAGCCGAAAAATTTTTTTCGCTCAGCTCAAACGATTCGACAAAATTGTTCATTCTAACTCCACCCTACTATTTATTATATTCATGGACAAGTGTGTAAGAATGGCCCTCTTCGACGAAAAAGGTGTGGATCTGGAAACAGTGAAGGTACGTGGGTTAGCGTTCGCAGATGATACGGTTTTTATGGCAAAATTAATCGATGACTTGCAAAGAATGTTGAGGAAACTGAACACAAGCATGAAGAACATGGTCCTCAAAATTACCGTAAATAAAACAAAAATCGTGCCACCATTCAAAATCTATAAAACAGTGTTGATCAGATAAGTTCCAGTAATCTCATACATTCTCTTCCTCGGATTCTTGGCCAAGAATCTCGCAATCTTGATCATCTCGAGAGCGTAAACGCCATTTAGCACCCCACAGAAGTCTTCTTTTGTCACCCTAGGAAAAATCCACTAAGGAGAAAATGTTTGCATTGCGAAAGCGTGAATACTGCATAGAGACAATCGAATCGAAAGTAATACCCTGGAGGGAACAAAGGCCGGTCGAATCGCTGTCCTCGGCGTGAACGCGATGCGCCTTTCACAAAAAAATGAAAAAAAAAGAAGAAAGGGAAAAAATCGCCGCAAAAGCGAATAAGCGCTTTATAGAGTTATAAGAAAGCGAAGCGCCTTGGCGCGGGCGCGGTATTGTCTTCGGAAACCGGGCACCCCCGCACAAAACGATCGCGCGTGCGCCTACGTGCTCGCTCGAAACCAAGGACAACAGCATTCTCTGTAAAACTAATTGCCAGGTAAATATATATACAGGTATGCGCGTATATCTGTCTATATCGCGCGGAATTTATTAAGCGACCAGGAGAGAGATAGACAGATGGAGATTCGCGACCTCGAATAAAGAAAGACTTGCAACAAATCAGAAAATGAGGGACGAGGAGGGAAAGAGGGACACTCGTACAAGACGCGGGCGCAGTAATTTATGTTTTCATTATGCGCTAACAAAGATTCGTTAATTTATAAGACATGTTTGAAAGTCGAGCGTGATACTCAGAAATTCTCTCTGCAAAATCACTCACGAGAGTCTGTAAACAATTCGAGATCTAGAGAGAGAAAAGGAAAGTTCAAAGGGCACCGGCTATTATTCAATTAATCTTGTGATAACTAATTTAGCACTACTTTATGGCTCTCA
This sequence comes from Andricus curvator, assembly GCA_932195095.1. Classification (NCBI taxonomy): domain Eukaryota; kingdom Metazoa; phylum Arthropoda; class Insecta; order Hymenoptera; family Cynipidae; genus Andricus; species Andricus curvator. Next base: position 311,075 of record CAKNYM010052933.1, read on the forward strand.
AAAAAGTAGTAAAAGTAGGTTAGATTTTTAAACAAGTGGGGGGAGCCTCCCTACAGTGGATAACGCAACTTAGAGTGGATAAACAATAATTAAAAATACTAATATAATAAAAATAATTTAATTTCATCGATAGTTAAGACACTGTATGTGTTCATGAATTAAAATTATTATTTTTTTTTAATTTGTGCTCTTAATTAATGATTATCCACTGTAGGCTAAATTATCCAATATAGGCAGGATTCCCCTATAGCAAAGACTAATATTTAGGGGTCGTACATAAACGACATTTATGGATTAATATTCTACCAAAAACGACGAATTTTCAACAAAATACATAAATTTTCAAAAAAGTTGAATTTTGAAGAGAAAAATGTAAATTATCTGCAAAACAGTTAAATTTTCAACCCGAAAATATAATTTTTCTACAAAAAAGTTAATTTTATACCAAATAGCTAAATTTTGTTGCAAATAGTTAAACTTTCATCCAAATAGTAAAACTTTCAATCAAATAGTTAAATATTTAACAAAGAATATGAATTTTCAACAAAAAGTGAATTTTCAACCCGTCAATTTTAATTTTCAACCCCAAAAGTTGAATGAAGAATGTTCAACCAGTTGATTTAAACGCAAAAACGAAGTTTTCACAAAATAGTTGAATTTTCAACAAAAAGATGAATTTTCAACTATAAAGAATAATTTTCAACCAAGAATAGAATAATTAAATTTTTAGATAAGAAGATTGATTCATAAACAAGAAAATGAATGTTCTACAAACAACGACGAATTTTCAACAAAATACATAACTTTTCAAGAAAGTTGAATTTTGAAGAGAAAAAGGTAAATTGTCTACAAAACAGTTGAATTTTCAAACCGAAAATATAATTTTTTAACAAAAAAGTTCATTTTTAACAAAATAGTTAAATTCTCTTATGAACATTTAAATTATTATGAGAAGAGTTCAATTTGTAATCAAACAGTTGAAATTTCAATAAAAAATATGAACTTTCAAATAAAAATATGTATTATGAACTCAAACTATGAATTTTCAACAAAAAAGTTCATTTTCAAACAAATTGTTGAAGTTTCAAGTCAAAAATATCAAATATTTAAAATTTTCAAGATTTCAAGATTTTCTACCGAAGGGATGAATTTTCCGTCCAAAAGGACGAGTTTTTAACACAACATTTGAATTCTCGATCTGAAAATATAAATTATTATCATAAAAGATAATTTTTAACCAAATATTTTAATTTTCAAGTCAGAAAGACTTTTTTCTACAAAACAGTTGAATTTTTAATTCGAAAAGATTAATTTTCAACAAAATACTTGAATTCTCAATCAAAACGATGAATTTTCAAGAAAAAAGAATTATTTTCTAACCCAAAAGAAAAAATTTCACCAAAATACACCAATTTTCTACCAAAAAGTTGAATTTTCCAATAATAAAGTATACATTTTTAATAAATACGGGAATATTCAAATTCTCAGATAAAAAAGTAATTTTTTTAACAAAAAAATAACGAATTTGCAACACAAAAGGTAAATTTGCAACCAAAAAGGTAAATCTTGAAGAAAAATTGACAAAGTTCAAATTTTAACCAAGTAGTTGAATTTTCTATGAAAAAGATTAATTTATAACCAAATAGTTACATTTTCAACAAAAAATATGGATTTCTCCACCAAGGAGATTAATATTCGACCAAAAAAAATTAAGGTTTACTAAAATAAATTAAGTTTGCACAAAGTAGTATTATTTTGAGGAAAAAAGGCAAATTATTATCTACAAAAAAGTTAAATTTTCAACCCCAAAAATATAATTTTTTAACAAAAAAGTTAATTTTCTACCGAATAGTTATATCTTCTCCCAAATAGTTAATTTTTCATAAAAATAGTTGAATTTTCATAAAAATAGTTTAACTTTTAATCAAATAGTTAAATATTTAACCAAGAATATGAATTTCCAACAAAAAAGTTAATTTCTACCTAAGAAAAAAAAGTTGATTTTTCACCCAAGAAAGATGACTTTTCTACCATAAAAGATGAATTTTCCAAAAAAAAAGGCAAATGTGCGACCAGTTAATTTAAACGAAAAAAAAAACAATTTTTAAAAAAATATTTTTATTCCGAACAAAGGAGATTAATTTTCTACCTTCAAACAAATTTTCAACTAGTTTAATTCAACCAAAAATACGACTTTTTGACAAAATAGTTGAATTTTCAACAAAAATATGAATTTTCAACTAACAAGATTAATTTTCAACCAAGAATATAATAATTAAATTTTAAAACAAAAGGATTAATTCATAAACTAAAAAATAAACTTTCAAACCAAGTAGTTGGATTTTCAATAAAAAAGACTAATTTATAACCAACTAGTTAAATTTTCAACCTAAAAGATGGATTTTTTCTCCAAAAAGATCATTATTCTACCAAAAACGACAAATTTTCAACAAAATACATAAATTTTCAAGAAAGTTGAATTTTTAAGAGAAAAAGGAAACTTATCTGTAAAACAGTTAAATTTTCAAACCGAAAATATAATTTTTTAACAAAAAACTTAATTTTCAACAAAATATTTAAATTTTTTTTCAAACATTTAAATTATTATAAAAAGAGTTTAATTTTCAACCAAACAGTTGAATTTTCAACAAAAAATATGAATTTTCAAACAAAAATATTTATTATCAACCCAAACTATGAATTTTCAACAAAAAAGTTAATTTTCAAACAAATTGTTGAAGTTTCAAGTCAAAAACATGATGTTTTCTACAAAAAAGTTTAATTTCCAACCTGAAAATATCAATTTTCAACTTCAACGATGAACCTTCAACCAAAACGATATAATTTTTTTAAACAGTAGTTGAATTTTAAACCAAGTAGTTAATTTTTCTACCAAAAATGATAAATTCTCAACGAAATAAACAATATGTAGTTGATATTTCAAACAAAAAAGATTTTAATTTGAAATAAAAAACAGTTGAATTAAACAAAAAAATTAGAATTTTCAACAAAGCAGTTGAATCCTCAACCAAAACAGATTAATTTTCAATCCAACAGTTGCATTTTAACCAAAAAGGATGATTATTTAACAGAAAAGATTAATTTGACCAATTTTGGGCTATTTTTCACCCCCCAGCCCTTTTGTTGATTTTTAACAAAAATAGGAAAATAAAATCTTTCAAATAAAATTGATGTAAATATCATATTGCATTAAATATGAAATATTTAACATTTTTAAGCTTTCAAGATTTTCTACCGAAGGTATGAATTTTCCGTCCAAAAGGACGAGTTTTTAACAAAACATTTGAATTCTCGATCTGAAAATATAAATTATTAACATAAAAGTTAATTTTTAACCAAATATTTCAATTTTTAATTCAGAAAGGATTTCTTCTACAAAACAGTTGAATTTTCAACAAAATACCTAAATTCTCAATCAAAACAATGATGTTTCAACAAAAAAGATTTTTTTTCTAACCCAAAAGACAAAATTTCACCAAAACACACGAATTTTCTACCAAAAAGTTGAATTTTCCAATAATAAAGTATACATTTTTAATAAATACTGGAATATTATAATTTTCAGATAAAAAAGTAATTAAAAAAAAAGATAACGAATTTGCAACCAAAGAGGTGAATCTTAAAAAGAATTATCTGAAAAACAGTTATATTTTCAACCCAAAAATATAATTTTTTAACAATAAAGTTAATTTTTTACCAAATAGTTCTATCTTCTTCCAGATAGTTAACTTTTCATAAAATAGTTAAATTTTCATAAAAATTTTTCAACTTTTAATCAAGTAGTTAAACATTTAACCAAGAATATGAATTTCCAACAAAAAAAAGTTAATTTTCAACCCGAAAACTTAAATTTTCAACCCCAAACGTTGAATTTTCTTTAACAAAAAAGTTCATTTTCACCCAAGAAAGACGATTTTTTCACCATAATAGATGAATTTTCTAAAAAAAAAATCAAACCAGTTTCAAAAAAAAATCAATCATAAAAACGAATTATTAACAAAATAATTGAATTATCAATCCCAACAATAAATTTTCAATAAACTGGATTAATTTTCTAACCCAAAAGACGAATTTTCACGAAAATATGTGCATGAATTTTTCACCAAATAGTTTAATTTTTAATTTAAAAAGTACAAATTTGCAATGCATACTGAAATTGTTTAAATTTCAGATAAAAAATTAATTTTTCCCAAAAAAAGAAACGAATTTCCAACATCAAAGTTAAATTTCCAACCAAACAGGTGAGTCTTACAAAAATTAAGCAAAGTAATTTAACTATGAACCAAGTAGTTGAATTTTTTATGATAAAAGATTAATTTTTAAGCAAATCGTTGAATTTTTACCAAAAATATAGATTTTTCTAGCAAGAAAATTAATGTTATACCAAAAAGGACGAATTTTTGATCAAATAAATTATTTTCCACAGAGTTGTTCAATTTTAAGGAGAAAAAGGCAAACTATTTACGAAATAGATAAATTTTTAAGCCAAAAATATAATTTGTCAACAAAAAAGCTAATTGTTTACCAAATAGTTCTATCTTTCTCCAAATAGTTAAATATTTAACCAAGAATATGAATTTTCAACCAAAATCTTTAAGCAGTTGAATTAAACGATAAAAACGAATTTTTAACAGAATAATTGAATACTCACCAAAAAAATAAATTTTCAACAAAGAAGATGAATTTTCTGCTTAAAGAGTTAAATTTTCAACCCATGAAGTACATATTTTCAATCAATACGAGAATAGTTGAATTTTTAGATAAAAAAATTAATTCTTGAATGAAAAAAAAATGAATTTACAAAAAAAAGATAAATTTTCAACTGAAAAGGTGATAAAAAGAAAATTAACAAAGTAGTTCAACTTTCAAGCAAGTAGTTGAATTTTCCATAAAACAGGATTGATTTTTAACCAAATCGTTCAATTTTCAACGAAAAAGTTGGATTTTTTCACCAAAAAGATTAATGTTTTACGAAAGAAGACGAATTTTCAATTAAATATATCAATTTGCCATAAAGTTGTTCAATTTTAAAAGCAAAAAAGCCGAAAGTACGTCTTTATTTTTTTTAGCAAAATAGTTAGATTTCTGAGAAAAGAAAAGAATTTACAACTATAATGATGAATCTCCAATAAAAAAATGAATTTTGAACCTAATGAGTGAATTTTCTACTGAAATAATGAATTTGTAACCAAGAAGATTAATTTTCTACGAAAAAAAAGAAGTTGAATTATCACCTAAAAAGATTAATTTCAACAAACAAAAAGAATTTTCAACAAAATAGTTGAATTTTTAACCAAAAATGGAATAGTTAAATTTTTAGTTGAACAATTAATTTTCAACAAATTAAAAATTAATTTTCAACCAAAAAAAAATGTTTTTGAATCAAAGTGATAAATCATCAACAAAATCCAAAATAGTTGAAAATCCTCGATCAAAAAAGATTGGTTTTCAACCAAGTAGTTGCATTTTTAAACAAAAAAATTAAATTTCTAGGACAACAGATGATTTTTTAAACCACAAAGAAGAATTTGCAATTAAGAAAGATTTTTCAGTCAATAAAAAAAATTTATTCCAAAATCTGGAATTTTCGTGCGCAAAGGATGAATTTTCTACAAAACAGTTGAATTTTCAAATAAAAAATATGAATTTTCGACAGAAAAGTTAATATTTGACCATGACGTTAACTTTTTCGAGATCAAGATTTTTATTGAAATAACTGAGTACAATCTCTACAAAATGTGTTAATTATTTTAAATACTTTTCAGAACTTTCAATTTTTTTAGGCAATTCAATGTTTTCCTTTCTTTTTAAATATCAATAAAATTCCACACATGTCAAGCTTTTGAAATTGAATTGAATAGTCACAACGAGACTGCTCCCTTAGAAATTTTGCAATAAAAATCGCGAATTTCCGTTTTCGGGCATGAAAAATCAAGACATGGTAGAAAAAATCAGAAAATCAGGACATGTCCTGATAAATCAGGACGTCTGGTCGACCTAATTAAAATTGGGTTCCTTTGGACGTTCAACTGGTAGCTCCTTTAAAACAAATTCATCGTTTTGGGTTCCTTTTTAGCAAGAGGGGTTCTTTTTTAGCGAGAGGGGTTCCTTTTTGTTGCAGTTCCTTAGGAACTAAAAATTGGTTCTAATAGAAACCCCAGTTTCTTCTATGCTGTTGCTAACCGTAGTTTTCAGCGTGACCCTCTACCCCCCTCAAATTGAGCCGCTGGGTGCAATAACCAGCCCGACGCTCGAAAACGCATAAAAGTATTGTCCGATCTTCTGAAAGAAAAAAAATTTTCAAAATAAATTTTTTGAAAATCTAGAATTCTAGAGAATAAGGAAATGAAACTTTTTCCTTTTAGAATTTTTTTTGGCAAAAGTTTATTTTTAATAATAAAAACGAAATATTGAAAAAAAGTTTCTCCCTAATTTAACTAAGTTTTAAAACTTAAATCGTTCTAACTCGGCCAAATATTATTGAAATGAGTTAATAAATTGCTTGATAATATTCAATTGCAGAATGAGGTCAATCGATAATTGTGTTTTCTTGATTTCGCCGGTAAAAAGTATCTAGGTAACTTTGACTTTCAAACAACTTCCAGTGAGTGATTTGTTCAGCAATGTTGAATAAAGTTTTTTTGGAAAATCTCATATCGAGTCGTTGAAAATTTACTGAGATATTCAGATTGGGAAAAAGTACTCGACGTTTGCCCGCGCAGACTGAACTTCGAGAACGTTGCCTGACAGAGCAGTCCTCGCGACGCATTAGCTAACAGCGCGGGCAGACGTCGAGTACTTTTTCCCAATCTGAATATCTCAGTAAATTTTAAACGATTTGATATGAGATATAATTGAATATTATCAAACAATAAGTGATTGTGAACTTTTTCATGATTTCCTAAGCATCGCTAGAGTATTTGGAATACGTCTTACAAATATGAACTCTATTTCAATAATATTTGGCCGAGTTAGAACGATTTAAGTTTCAAAACTTAATTAAATCAGGGAGAAACTTTTTTTCCATATTTTGTGTTTTTTATTAAAAATTAACGTTTGGAAAAAAATTCTAAGAGGAAAAAGTTTCACTTCCTTATTATCTAGAATCCTACGTTTTCAAAAAATTGATTTTTCGATTTTGAAAATTTTCTTTCTTTGAGACGATCGGACAATACTTCTACGCGTTGTCGAGCGTCGGGCTGGTTATTGCATCCGGCGGGTCAATTGCTAACGTTGTTTATGAATGGCCTCTTACCAGTTTCAATTTCCAGTAACGTATATTATAATTTGAAAAAAAGCAAAAAACAGTATAACAAATAAAAGCAATCCTCCATGATGACTAAAAATGCAGAAATTCTTCAATGGAGGTCTCCTGTAAGTACTATAATTTATAGCACATCTAATTTTTACCACAGATTTGCCTGATGGCCGTCATCGTCTGATGGCACTTAGAAATAAAATAATAGCCTGGGGAAAATGCAAAAGGTGCAAACCGCAGCCTCTAATGTCAGATTCGTTCACCAAATCATCATCGGTTTCCGTTGCGTAGCAACTACAAGATATTCTTCGCGAACGGCAAAGCCGTGTAATTCCGGCTCGTAACTATTTCCGTGCCTTGAAAAATGACCAGAAAATGAAATGCGGATAACAGTGGTTAAGTAGTCGAGGCACGTAATAGTGTGTAATGATGATCCAGCCGGTCCGTCGCACTGAGTTCCGCCCTTCCGATTTTTCATCGCGATCAGGAAGATAATAGTGCCAAAGGCCGCTGAAAATTATTCCTGTAAAATCGAGTCTCCGGCAAATGAAGATTTTTTTTATAACTGATTGAAAATTACACTCAGAAAAAAATCCTTGATTCAAAGAGAAACGTTTATTGGATCTTAGTCAAAAAAAAGTTTCTTTGATTCAGACATCTCTTTGTAGAGTTCTGAAATGCCCAAGAATTTATGTTGAGAAAATACTCCTGAGAATATGCTCAGCATTTAAAATCGAACAGAGCATTTATAGAGTATTTAAGAGATTTTAAAGTCAGGGAATGTCAGGGAAAACCTGACAGAGCTAGAAAATTTTCGATAAATTAAAGTTGAAATTTAATTTTATTATTATGATTATAAATCACAAATATTTGGTTGATTAATCTGTTTTGCTTCAGGATTCAAACCATTTTGTATGAAATTAAAATCCTTTTTGTGGTTGAAATATAATTTATCACGTTTTTCGTTGAGATCTCATCTTTTTTGGTAGAAAATTCAACTACTTAGTTGCTAGTGGAACTACTTTGTTAAAAATTCATATAATTGGTTGATTAATTAATTGGTTAATTGTTTTGACTGAAAATTTAACTCGCACATGTTTGGATCAAAATTTATCTTCTTAAGTTGAAAATTCAAATATCGGGTTTAAAATTTCTGTACTTTATTGAAAACTCGAATTTTGTGGGAGAATATTTAATCTTCCTGATGACTAATTTATCCTTTCGGTTGAAAATGTGAAAATTGTTCTTTTTGGTTGAAAATGAGATTTTTCTTATTTAGAATTAATTTTTTTAACCGGAAATATAACTTCCATTTTTTGCCCAAAATTTATCTTTTTTGAAAGAAAATTGATCTTCTTGGCTGAAAATTATACTATTTTGTTTAAAATTTACTTTAATTTTATTGAAAATTAATTTTTTTATTGAAAATTTAACTATTCAATTTTTAGTTGAAAATTTATCTGTTTTCGGTGAAAATTTGACTATTTGTTTAAAATACGTCTTTTTTGGTAAAAGAGTACTCTCATTAGTTGAAATTTCATCTTTTTGGTTGAAAATTAATTTCTTTAATTGAAAATTCGTTTGTTTTTGGTTTGAAAATTTATTTTACTAACTAAAAATTATCCTAATTTATTTTTGGTAGAAAATTGATCTTTTTAGTTTGAAATTCATGTATTTGGTTTAAAATTGAATTTTTTTTTTGTTGAAAATTCACTTTAACTATTCCATTTTTTGTGAAAAATTTATCGTCTTTGATAGAAATGTAATCCTTTTCATTAAAAAATTATCTGTTTAGTAGAAAATTTAACTATTCTATTTTTTCTTAAGAATTAATTTATTCCACTGAAAAAAAAATGTTTAGTTGAAGATTAGTTTTTTTGTTGATAGAAAATTCAGCTTTTGGATTTAAAAATCCACTATTTCGACAAAATTTCATATTTTTGGTTGAAAATTCATCATTGTGATTAAAAAATAATTTCTTCGGTTGAAAATTTGTTTCTTTTTAGTTGAAAATTAATTTTTAGTTGAAAATTAATTTTTAGTTGAAAATTAATTCATTTTGCTGAAAACTCATTATTTAAATTTACTTTTCTAACTGCAAATTAAAATATTATATTTTTGGTTTGTTCATTCATTTTTTTAGTTTAAAATTAAATTATTCTGTTGAGAATTCATTTTTTTGGTTGAAAATTAATTTTCTTAACAGAAAATGTAATTCTTCTGTGTTTGGTTAAAAACCCATTTTTTGCTATGAAAAAAATATATATTTTTTTGAATTTTTTTATTTTATTTGGTTAAACATTTTTTTTCCCGAGATTTTAACTATTCTAATTTTGGTTGAAAATTGATTTTTTGTAGATGAAAATTCACGAACTTTGTTCAAGATGAGTCTTTTTTGATAGAAATTTAATCTTCTTGGTTGAAAATTCATGTTTTTGGTTGAAAATTTACTTTAATTTTATTGAAAATTAATTTTTTTCACTCAAAATTCAACTATTTGTTGAAAATCCGTCTTTTTTTTTGGTAAAAGAGTACTCTCATTAATTGAAATTTGATCTTTTTGGCTGAAAATTAATTTCTTTAGTTGAAAATTCGTTGGTTTTTGGTTTGAAAACTTATTTTAGTGACTGAAAATTATCCTAATTTATTTTTCGTTGAAAATGTATCTTCTTAGTTTGAAATTCATGTATTTGTTTTAAAATTGAATTTTTTTTTAGTTGAAGATTCATCATTTTAATTGAAAATTCACTTTAACTATTCCTATTTCTGTGGAAAATTTACCTTTTTTGATAGAAATGTAATCTTTTTAATTAAAAAATTATTTGTTCCGTAGAAAATTCAACTATTCTATTTTTTGTTAAGAATTAATTTCTTTCATTGAAAAAAAACTGTTTAGTTGAAGATTCGTTTTTTTTGTTGATAGAAAATTCAGCTTTTGGATTGAAAAATCCACTATTTGGAAAAAATTTCATATTTTTGGTTGAAAATTCATTATTGTGATTAAAAAATACTTTCTTTGGTTGAAAATTCGTTTCTTTTTAGTTGAAAATTAATTTTTAGTTGAAAATTAATTTATTTTGCTGAAAACTCATTATTTAAATTTACTTTTCTAACTACAAATTAAAATATTATATTTTTGTTTTGTTTATTTATTTTTTTTTAGTTTAAAATTGAATTTTTCTGTTGAGAACTTATTTTTTTGGTTGAAAATAAATTTTCTTAACTGAAAATTTAATTCTTCTGCTTTTTGTTGAAAACCCATTTTTTTGTTATGAAAAAAAAAATATTTGTTTGAAATTTTTTTTTCTTCTTGGTTAAACATTTATTTTTCCGACATTTTAACTATTCTAATTTTGGTTGAAAATTGATTTTTTTCAGGTGAAAATTCATGAACTTTATTGAAGATGAGTCTTTTTTGATAGAAATTTAATCTTCTTGGTTGGAAATTTATGTTTATGTTTGAAAATTTACTTTAATTTTATTGAAAATTAATTTTTTTACTGAATATTTAACTATTCGTTGGCAATCCGTCTTTTTTGTTGTTAAAATAGCACTCTGATTAGTTCAAATTTCATCTTTTTGGTTGAAAACTAATTTCTTTAATTGAACATTCGTTTGTTTTTGGTTTGAAAATTTATTTTACTAACTGAAAATTATCCTAATTTATTTTTGGTAGGAAATTTATCTTTTTATTTTGAAATTCATGTATTTGTTTAAAAATTAAATTTTTGGTTCGTTGAAGATGCATCATTTTATTTGAAAATTCACTTTAACTATTCCTATTTTTGTGGAAAATTTACCTCTTTTGATAGAAATGTAATCTTTTTCATTGAAAAATTATCTGTTTAGTAGAAAATTCAACTTTCCTATTTTTTGTTAAAAGTTCATTTCTTGCTTCGAAAAAAAAACTGTTTAGTTGAAGATTCGTTTTTTTGTTTATAGAAAATTCATCTTTTGGATTTAAAAATCGACTATTTGGACACAATTTTATATTTTTGGTTGAAAATTCATCATTGTGATTAAAAAATAATTTCTTCGGTTGAAAATTCGTTTATTTTTTGTTGAAAATTAATTTTTAGTAAAAAATTAGTTAATTTTGCTGAAACCTCGTTATTTAAATTTACTTTTCTAACTGCAAATTGAAATATTATATTTTTGGTTTGTAAATTTATCTTTTTTAGTTTAAAATTGAATTATACTGTTGAGAATTCATTTTTTTGGTTGAAAATTGATTTTCTTAACTGAGAATTTAATTCTTCTGTTTTTGGTTAAAAAATCATTTTTTTGTTTTAAAAAAAAAATTTTTTTTTTAGCATTTATTTCTTTTTTGGTTAAAGATTTATTTTGCTGGTATTTCAACTATTCTAATTTTGGTTGAAAATTGATCTTTGTTAGATGAAAATTCATGAACTTTGTTGGAAATGAGTATTTTTTGGTAGAAAATTAATCTTTTGAGTTAAAAATTCAACTATTTGGCTAGAAATTCATATTTTTGGTTGAAGATTCATCATTTTAGTTAAAAATTCATTTCTTTGGTTTCAAATGTATTTTTTTGACTTGAAAACACAACTAAAAAGTGTTTTAAATATATTTAGAAACAAAATTTATTTTGCATTAACATTATTAATCTTCTAGGTGTATGGTTCATATTTTCTCAAAAAGAATTTATAAATTGGGATATTGTAGCAACCCTGAATAAGGCACTGTTTAATGTGAATAGTATGTTTTCTATTCCTTTAACTTATTTCATCATTTAAATTTAGCGCCCTTTGCAATTTGAAGCGATAAATTTTCCCGCGAAACTTAAATAATGTAATTATTATTAATAAATGTAGAAAATACAATTTTTTAAATCCTCATTCAAGATTCTCATGAAAAAAAAAAAAAAAAATTGATTAGCAGTTTGAACTCGAAAGTTCATTGCCTCACTACCCGATTCGGGTAGTGTTTCTAGGTGGATATTTACTACCAATGTGGGCCCACCACACCTACGACGGGCCAACAGCAACACGCAGTATTCCTGAACGGTCACCCATCCAAGTACTAACCGCGCCCAACAATGCTTAACTTCAGTGATCTTACGAGAACAGGTGTTTCCAGAGTGGTATCGCCGTTGGCGATTCTCATAAATGCTTATTAAATTCTCAAAGCACATAAAGGTCGAGAATATTCTCGAGCATATTCTCATGCTCGTGAGAATTTCTCCGAGCACTTTAACTCTTTAGAACACTATTCCTGTAAAATCGATTTTCCGGCAAATGAAGATTTTTTTTTATAAATGATGGAAAATCGCACTTAGAAAAAAATCCTTGATCCCAAGAAAAATGTTTATTGGCTCTTAGTAAAAAAAAAAGTTTCTTCGATTCAGACATTTCTTTGGTTTGAAAGAATGTTTTTTTGTTTCATTATCACTCACAGAAAAAACTGGGGGTTCACTAAAGCTGCGGTTTGAATAAAAGTTGGTATATATATACCATTAAACCATTTCCCTTTCAGGGTAGGCGTGACACTACCCGATTCGGGTAGTGTTTCTAGGTTTTTCGTGTAGTTATAAATAACTACAAGTGTGGGCTCACCACACCCACGATGTGCCAACAGCACTCATGTCAGTATTCTTGAATGGTCACCCATCCAAGTACTAACCGCGTCCAACGCTGCTTAACTTCAGTGATCTGACGAGAACTGGGTTTTTCAGCGTGGTATGGCCGTTGGCATCATTTTGGTATCATTTAGAATTTTAGAACTTTAACTCTGAAGGAAACCTGTGCAGACCCAAAAGGGTTCCTTTGCAGAAGAGTTGATAGAACATGCAGGTGCATTCACAAACCAATCGCTTGCAAAGTGGGGTTGGTAAGTTAGGGATTTACAGACATCAATATTCAGTTATCGACCGATGACTTGAGACGAAATTTTTTTTTGCATATGACTAAGCCTTTATGTTTACAAGCTCAGCCCTATCCGACCGCGTGCAAAAGCGCTGACTAAAGTTATGTCAGCCGAGAACTAATCCGCTGGCGGCGCTGCTGCGCTTCTTGCTGACAGATACATTAGGCGATATGACAAATAAAAATAAAAAATGAAGCATCAATGAAAATACTAAGTTTAAGTGATTTATAGTACGCGTAAAAGAAATTAATTATTTTAATGCTACAGATTGATGCAGATTTTCGTATAAATTGAATACCATTGCAACAAAAACGAAACTATCAGATTTAGTGTGGTTGTGGCCTATTAATTTTTTTTAATACTCAACTATAATAACACTTATTGATTTTTTAATTTATTTATCACATAAGTGTATTAAATTAATTTATTTTTATTTATAAGTTTCCTTTTGAAAATGCCAAGGGACATAATGTCACATTAATTATGTGTATTATAGACTAGAGAAAAGCTCAAATTCTACAATGTAAAATTGCATCAACAAATCAGTCTCGAAACTTTTATTTAACATATGCAACAGTAATTTTGTTGTATAATAATGAATGGGAATTGTATTTTAACAGGAAGTTAAACATAATTATTTTTCAGTCCTTGCATAGGCTTATTAAAATCGTTGTGTTTAGTTTTTTTTTTAAATTAGAACTTACCTCACAAGGTTCATTTTCAGTCAAATTTGTTATATTTGTAGCACTTTTTTCAACTTTTAATGTCAGAATATGCAAATTTTAAATCAGGTCTACATTTTATCCCCCTGAAAATGTTGCGTTCGCCCCCAACTTTTTTCTAATGAAATATAAATTTTCAAAATAGCCAAAAAGATTGCTATTGTGAGGCTTGGCTAACAGAGGTAATGACTAAGTTGAAGTTGTCTAAATATTTATAAATTCAATTTTCAGGGAGATAAAATGAGGACCTGCTTCAAATTAAATGTAAATCCTGAATTTTTTAATTTTCTCCCTGTATTATTCATCCTCGAAAATGAACAACACTTCCAATCTCGAATTTAAAAACGAAAATTTTCATACTTCAGTATAAAAAGTTTAAAAAAGGGCTACAACTATCAAAAATCTCACCATAAATGAAGCTTACGAGGGGAAGTTTTAATTTGAAAAAAAGAACTAAACACAACGTTTTCAATAAGGCTATGGAAGTGCTAAAAAATAATTATTTTCTTAGTTGTTGTTAAAACACAAGTTTTGTTCATTATATCCAAATGAAGTTACTTTTGCAGTATAAAGACTGTCGAATACGTCTGATTGGATTCAATACAATTTCACATTGTAGAACTCAAATTCAAATTCATAATTCTATCATTTGGTTTTTACATTTCATTTTTATTGCGTAATAACCACCTATCGTCTGTTTGTTTAAAGGAATTTATAAGTTCCTTGAAAATCCGTAATTTTGCCAGTATTGAAAAAAATTGGATCAAAGTCTAAAATTTCAATTCCGTATCACACTTTTATTTTCAACTATTATTTATTTATGGATCCTATTCTTTATTTCTTATGAATACCACACTTTAGGTTTATTTTACATCTTTATATTTATTTCTGGAATCGAATACGCTACAATTTATAAACTTTTTCAAATATTTTTTATTATTTAATTTTCTTTTCTTATTCTTATATTTTTCTTTTAATTGATTTATATACAGATACATTTTTTAATTAAGGATTTTAAACACTTATTCCAGACTTCTTTTAGAACATGTATACTCGTTTATGCATTATTTTTCCATATATTGGAAAGTTCGAACAGACTTTGCATATTTAAAATAATGTTTATATATCTGCGAATGAATTAAAAAAAATTGCAGGCCCTTTCTTGTTCAGAAAATATTATTTTATTAAATGCTTTTGTCAGCAAGAAGCGCAGCAGCGCCGCCAGCGGATTAGTACACGGCTGACATCAAACTTTAGCCAGAGCCCTTATGCAAAATTTGGGTGGGTTGGATAGGGCTGTACAACTTTACTACATAACCTGCAAATGATATTTATATAGTCATTATATCTATTCTAATTGCGATAATATTTAGCACTTTAATTCGCTTCATTAAATTATGCCGGTCAGAGTTTTATTAGAAGAAGTCGAAGTGAACAAAGAGAAAAAAAGTTTATTTGGAAAAAGTCTCTGTTGAATTAGGTTCCTTTGGAGATCCAAGTAGGGATTCCTTTTGAAAAAATTAATCGTTTTAGGATCCTTTTCAGCAAGAGGGGTTCCTTTTTGTAGCAGCTCCTTAGGAAGTAAAAATTTGTTCTAATAAAAACGCCAGTTTTTTCTATGAAGCATGTAAACATTGCCCCTGCACGTATAAATCCGATATTGGCACCATATATTGGCATCTATGTAAATAAAAAATCCTGCAAATTTCAACATTAAATTTTTGTTTGGGAGTTACGGAAGAGGGAAGAAAATTTTTTAAAAGTGTGCTCACTGCGCGGGAACATTCTCTCCGTGCATTTCGTTCGCAAGATTTTTATCTTTACTTAGCATTTTTCATGGATACAATAAGAACTCCTACAAGCATTCTTTTAGACTTTTAACTTATCTCGCGTCTTTTGGCCTAATATTGGAATTTCTGATTTTTGCATATCAATTTCGATAAGTAAATTAATAACGACGAGTTCTGTCGAAAACTGGTTCAAAGAAATTTTGCAGAAATTTTTAAAAGCATGAAATTGCTCCTTAGAATTTTTTTTCGTGTCTCACGTTATTTGACCCAAAATTTGAATTTTTGTTTTTTTATAGCATTTTCAATAAATGAATCCAAAATTACAAGCCCTATCAAAAAATGGTGAAAAGCAATTTGGTACGAATTTTCAAAAGTTATAAGTTCTCCTTCATACTATTCTCCATATTTCGCGACGTTTGGTTCAAATTTTAATTTTGAAATTTTGCATGGTATTTTCGATAAAAATGACAAGTGCCATCAAAAAATCTTTTGGGGAAAATTTGAGGTCTTTTGAAAAGCTATAATTCTTCTTCCGAACTTTTTTTACATATCTGTTCTCGTTTGGCTTCCGATCAGAGTTTTTGAATTATTTATAATATTTTTGATGCATTAAACCAAAAAGACGAGTCCTATAAATAATAGTAAAAAAAATTGTGGCTCATTAATAAAATAATATAAGAAAGATATATAGCCAAGTTATTTGAAGTTGATTCCGTTGAAAAAACGAAATCTGCCGTGAAGACATATTAACGCAAATCTCCTTAAAATTTAGTTAGCTCCCATTTAAAAATATTTTCAAACCGGAATAAAATTGGAAGCTCTAGACCTATTTGTCGAGACTAAGAAAAAAAAGTCTGCTAATTTCATAGAATAGTGAAAGAATGCGTCTTTCTGTAATGTTGACTGGAAATATTGCTAAATTTATCAAAAATCATGTATAATTTCCCAAAAATTATTGTGAAATTTATAGAAAAAAATATCCCTGGTGAAAGTTTTACATGCCCTTTTTCGTAATGAAATGCACAAAATTTAAAATTTAAATTTAATTTTTTTGTTGCATTTTCTGGTACAAAAGTGAAAAAATAACAATAAAGTATGAGTTTCTACTATTCAAAAATTTTTATGACTTTTTATTAATATTTGTTTTTTCTTGTTGTTGTAAGAATCTACAAGGTATAACAGAGAAATCCAGGATTTTACATTTTTTTTAATTTGGGTGTTTGACGTCATAGAATAACATTTAATTGTACGTAAATTATAATTCAAAATTACAAATCTTTCCAAAAAGTACAAAATTTGACAAAAGTTGAAATGAAGAAATCTAAAAATATTTGTTGCATTTTTTCTGAGCACTTAATGATATTTGAAAAATCAGTTTTTTATAGTAAAACTTTTTGCATTGACATAATTCAAAGTTGATGGAACAATAAGAAAGATTCCTGGGATCGAGACAAATCGATTGACCTATAATATTATTACATTTAATTGAAGATTATGGAAGCTATGTTAATGCATAATATTTCAAAATACGGTTTTTTATAGTGAAACTTTTTTCTTCAATATAATTGAAAGTTGATGCAAAAATATAAAAGATTCCTTGCTTCGAGACGAATCGATTGACCTATAATATTAATATATTTTATTAAAGCGTAGGGAAGTTATGGTAATTTATATATCTTGAAAATCGGTTTTTTATAGTAAAAGTTTTTTCATTACCATAATTCAAAGTTGATGCAAGAACATAAAAGATTCCTTGGTTCAAGACGAATCGATTGACCTATAATATTAATACATTTTATTGAAGAGTAGGGAAGTTATGGTAATGCAAAATATTTGAAAATACGGTTTTTCTTAGTAAAACTTTTTTCTTCATATAATTCAAAGTTGATGCAAGAATATAAAAGATTCCTTGGTTCGAGACGAATCGATTGACCTACAATATTAATAAATTTTATTTAAGATTAGGGAACTTATGGTAATTTATATATTTCTAAAATCGATTTTTATATTAAAAATGTTCTAATTCTCATAATTTAAAGTTGATGCGAGAATAGAAAAGTTGTGTTGATTCAAGACGAATCGATTGATCTATAGCATTGATACATTTTATTGAAGAGTAAGGAAGCTATGGTTATGCATAATATTTGAAAACACGGTTTTTTATAGTAAAAATTTTTTCACAAACATAATTTACAATTGATGCAAGAACGGAAAAGATTCCTTGAATCGAGGAAAATCGATTGATCTATAATATTAATACACTTTATTGAAGATTGAGGAAGTTATGCTCATTTATAATATATGAATCATCTGTTTCTAACAGAAAAACTTTTTTTATCGACATAATTCAAAGTTGAAGACGCATGAATAGAAAATATTTTTTGATCATAAATTTTCAAATAGAATAATTCTGACAATTTAAAAAAAAAGTCATAAAGCTGGCTAAGGGTTAGGGTGCGACAGAACTCTTCCCTTCCCTTTTCCAGCTCAAAAAATCATCATTTCGAATTCAAAGTTTGATTTGTCTGATTTATCTTTGTATTTCAAAAATTGTTTGTATTATTTTGTGATTTTATATTTTTTGCAAATTTCTATTTTTAAATTGATCAAAATGAAGACTTTAGTTTGCCTATTATTGAAAAAAATTACTAATGCTTCCTCTATGAGGAAGCAAATACATTTGCTAACGGGAAGCAAAGTGCTCGTGAAATGAGCACCATATAATTATAAATACAAACAAAGTGGAAACACTCGAGATCGAATTCACAGCTAGTTTCTATTATTGAGACGAATGTTGTACTTTTTTTGTATTCTTGTATACCTTGTTGTATTTTAATGTAGTTTTAATTTCCTACAAAAATTTACAAAAAAGTACTATAAAAAAACGATTTTGTTCTTTAACATTTTATTGTAACTTATGTCGCTTTTCCACAAATTTAATTTTCTTTTTTTTAAAGTTATTTTTTACGGTTTGAACCAAAAATACGCATTCTAGGGTAGAGTGGTTCTAATAAAATGTGGAGATACAATTTTGGCGAAAAAAGTTGTTGATTAAAAAGTGATTGTACCTTGCGTCGTTTTTGCAAAAAGTTAATTTTCTTATTTCTAATGTATTATTATAACAAAAGTTTCTGACAAATTTGCAGATCCTTTTTGCTTGAACAACTTTTGTCTATTCATTTTTTTTCGTACCTTGTGTCGTTTAAAAAAATTTAATTTCTGAATTTTTAGTGTTATTTTTTACGATTAAAAAAAATATACTCGTCCTATCTAAAAATGATTGAAAAAAAATTTTCAGATCCTTTTTGGAACTAATCCACTTGTAATCCAGAGTCATCCACTTGTTATTGGCCTAATATTATTACTATTCGTTATATTATTTTTTTTTTAATTTATGTTTTTGGTTGAAGATTTAATTATTTAGTGACAAATTGAACTATTTTGTAGGAAATATAACACTTTGGTTAAAAAGTCATTTTCTTGGTTGAAAATTGAACTTTTTTGTTGAAAAATTTTCTTTTTAGTTTAAAAATTCAATCCAAAATAGTAAATGTTGCTCAACTGCAGTAGAGACTACTAAAGGGTTAGGTTAAAAATTTTACTATCTTATTGAAAATGCTTATTTTTGATGAGTTTGAAATTAATTTTTTTAACTGAAAATTGACCTATTCCTTTTTTAGTTGAAAATTTACCTTTTCTATTTGAAAATTCAACTACTTGGTTGAAAATTGCATAACTTTGTTCAAAATTAATTTTTCTGTTTGAATTAATTTCAGTTCATTTGAGTTGAAAATCGTTTACATATTATTTATATAATAATAAGAATGGTAATGAATAATTTTATTAACTTAAATATTGAAAACCGAATAATTGACATTTTTTGAACTCTTTCCCTAATTTATGTATTAATTTTAATATGAATCCCTTCATTAAAAATTTTATATTTATCTGAGTTGAAAATTTAAATATTTGGTTAAAAAATCGTTTTTTTTTTGTGGTTAAGAATTTGTTTCAACTGATAGTTTAACTGTTCCATTTTTAGTGAAAATTTGTCTTTCTCAGTCGAAAATTACTGTATTTTATTAAAATTTTGTTTGTTTATGCAGGTAGAAAACTAAGATTCTTGCTTGAATTCATCTGTTTAGTTGAAAATTAATTTTTTTAACCGAAAATTTATTGAATAATTTTTTTAAAAATTTGATGAATAATTTATTTAACAGAAAATGTATTGAATAAAGTTTTAAACAAAATTTTAATCAGCGCTTACAAATCTTATTAAAATTTAGCCAGCTCCCATTTGAAAAAATATCAAATTGGATCAAAATTGTAAACCCTAGACTAATTTGCCCAGAAAACATTTTTTTCTCCACAGTGCGTCCCACACTGGGAAAAAAATGACTTTTGGTTCAAAATAACATACAGCCCACAAATAATGACCGAATTAGACAAAAATTTTTTTTAAAGAAGCTGACTAGATTTCTAAGAGAGTTGTCGGGCCTGATTGTTGAATTAGGTTTTCAATTTTTTTATAAATAAACAAATGTGACGAACAAATGGCTATTTTTTTCTATTTGACGTACCTGGTGCTTCGTCAATAACAGGAAAATTGTAGAAATCGCCTAAGCTTCATAGAGCAACATTATTTGAGGATGTTCCAATATTATATAAGAAACAAACAAAATTTTCATAAACAAATTATTTGTTGAAAAAGTGTTTTCTACGGTTTTCCATAATTTTACGTTTTTTCAAGTTATATTGCAAGAAATTTAAATGGAAACAATATTATAATAAAAAAAATTCGATTTAGATTATAATTGTCAATATTATAAACAAATTTAATAAACAAATGCATTAATCAGGCATTTTTCGACCGAAAAATTTGTTTTCTTTTTATGTCAATTTGTTAAATCAGGAACTTTATGATAATTTTAGCGAAACTCATAATTTGTTGATTAATTTTATGAATTTTTAAACAAATTTAATAAACAAATGCATTATTCGGGCATTTGTCTGCAAAAAAATTCCTTTTTTCAATGCCAGTCCTTTGAGTTGGGAACTTGATGACAGTTTCAGCAACATTCATAATTAGTTGATCAATTTTATGATTTTTTAAACAAATTTAATAAACAAATGCATTATCGGGGCATCTGTCGACGTAAAAATTCTTTTTTTCTTCGATGTCAGACTTTTTAATTGGGATCTTCATAATAATATCATCAACACTCATGATAAGTTGAAAAATTTTATGTTTTTTTTAAAAACACATGCATTATTTGATTATTTCTCTATGGAAATACTCGTCTTTTTCAATGTCATAATTTTTCTGAAATTATCATGAAGTTCCCAATTAAAAAGACTGACATCGAAAAAACGAATTTTTCCATCCACAGATGCCCGAATAATGCATTTGTTTGTTAAATTTGTTATAAAAAATCATCAAATTAAAATTCTGTTTGTATTTATTTTTATCCATTCAATAATGCATTTGTTTTTTAAAATCTTAAAATTTATCAATTAATCATGAATGTTTCTGAATTTATTATGAAGATCCCAATTAAAAAGTCTGACATCGAAAAAGAATCATTTTTCCTCGACAAATGCCCCAATAATGCATTTTTTTATTGAATTTGTTAAAAAAATCATAAAATTGATCAAGGAAAGATGAAATTTGCTGAAATTATCATGGAGTTCTTAATTTACAAAGATGGCATTGAAAAAAAACGGATTTTTCTGTCGAAAAATGCCTGATTATTGCTTTTTTTGATTAAATTTGTTTAAAAAAATCATAATATTAATCAACGAATTTTGAATTTTGCTAAAATTATCATAAAGTTCCTGAAGAAAAAAATTTTAATTGAAAAAAAAACAAATTTTTCTATCAAAAAATGCCTGATTCATGCATTTGTTTATAATATTAAGAATAATGATCTCAAAAAAAATAATTTTTTCTTCTTAATATTGTTATTATCCAAAGTTCTTTCAATATAACTTTAAAAAATGTAAAATTATAGAGAATCGTAGAAAAAATTCTTTCAACAAATAATTTGTTCATAAAAATTTTTTTTGTTTATTATATAATATTGGAACATCTTCAACTAATGTCACTCCATGAAACTTAGGCGAATTCAACAATTTTCCTGTTATTGACGAGCACCAGGAACGTCAAATAGAAAAAATGCCCATTTTTTCGTCATATTTGTTTATTTAAAAAAAAAACTGAAAAGCCTAATTCAAAAATTCGGCTGGGCAACCCTCTTGAAAATCTTATCAGCTTTTTTTTAAATTTTGTTGTCCAAATCGGTCAATATTTGTGGGCTGTACGTTATTTTGAACCAAAAAAGTCATGTTTTTTCCACTGTGCGACATACTGAATCCGCAAGCTCAATTAAACTTGTAAAAAAAAATGTGTTAAACGTCGATTTTCAGATATCGAGAAAAGCGAGCGCAAAGAGCCGACTTTGGAGCGAGTGGGAAGAAATGACAAACAAACGCTTCGACAATCGCTTGAGTAAGATAAATTGTTGTTAGTATGCGGCTCGGCGAGAAAACGACTCGTCGCGATCGTGCCAGATAGTAAAGTTACAATTTACAATCCGTCGCTGAGACCGATCGCGAATCGGTCCTTGCGTGCGCCGCGTTATGTTGCCACTAATTTGGATTTATGTTCGCATTCGCACGTCGCACCTCCTGTCGTCTGATAGAAGCTGCGATCGCAAACTTTTCCCTTTTACAGGAAATTTAACGTCGGCTTAGTCTTTTCTGAGTTCACCTCACTTGTTCCGTCAATGTAGATAGACAAAGTACCTACCTGTCGATATTCTAACAGCACCGTCATCCATCTTTCAATAGAATTTCATTTTACTGCATCTTCTTCTTAATTTTAACACCAATTTAATATTTTAAAATTTATCAGAATGAAAAATGGTTTCTGAGATTCTAGAATATGATTATTGAAATTGCCCTTTCACTTAGGGACCGTCTATAAATTAAGTTATCAATTTTTAAGAGGGGGGAGGCACCAATTACTACACGGAAAAAAGTAGATAGTTAGATTCACTTTTATGTCTTGTTAACTTGAAGTTTACTTGTTCGCATTGTACAAGAAGCAATTCAAATAGTTTTTGATACTGAATGAGATAGTGATCTCAAAATAATATTATTATTATACCATTAGGCCATTTCCCTTTCGGGGTAGGCGTGACTTGCTCGCTTGGAAAATAGTAAATAGTTTTTCCTTCAAACACCATGATTTTTGTTTCATTCACGTTAATTTTAAGGCACATGTTCTTCATGCTTGTATTAAGTTTATTCAACATTCTTTGCAAATCCTCAATTGATTCTGCCATAATAATCTTGTCATCTGCGAAAGCTAACCCACGTACCTTCACTGTTTCGAGATCTACACCTTCTTCATCGAAGAGGGCAGTTCTTAGACACTTATCCATGAATATGATAAACAGCCACGAGGACATAACGCATCCTTGTTTCACACCTTGCATAATATCGAACCAGTCACTCAGTTTCCCATTTACTCTTACACTCGCTTTACTACCTGTATATATTGATTTTATTGCTTGTAGGAGCCCTCCATTGACTCCGCACTCTTTAAGGACTTCCCAAAGTTTACTTCTATTTACCTTGTCAAATGCTTTTTCTAGGTCAACAAATGCACAGAAAACTTTCTTTGCTACTCTTAACCTTTTTTCTGTGATCTGTCTTAAACTAAATATCTGATCAGTACATGATCTTCCTGGCATAAATCCACTTTGGACTTCCCATATCTTTTCTTCTGTAATTTTCATTACCCAACGAATGACTATTTTTGAGTATATTTTACTTACGGTACTTAGTAAGCTGATACCTCTGTAATTACTGCAGTTGCTTTTATCTTCCTTTCTTTTGTATATTGGTACGATAATCACTTTTCTCGAATCGTCTGGGACTGCTCCCATCTCGATACATAAATGTATCAATTCGGACAACCTGTGAGGTATGTATTCGCCACCGTATTTAAGCATTTCAGCGCTAATACTGTCTATGCCAGCAGCCTTACCGTTTTTTCAAGTTCTTAATTATATCTCTAACCTCAGTGACACAGATTTTTCAATTGGGTTTTCTAATGCATCATGTTCTATGTCGCAGTTCTGTTTTCCTATATTTTCACCTCCTAATAATTCTTCAAAAGAGTCTTTTAAAGCGTCTACTATCCCGTCTATATCATATAGCATTTCACCTTTGCTGTTTCTCATGCTGCCAAACTCTGTACTTTTACTTTCTTTTATCAGTTTAAATAATAGTTTCATAATTCCTTCAAAGCTGTTTTGTATTTTCCTCTCTTCTTCTGTTCTGATTTTTTCTTTACTCTCCTTGACTGGTCGTTGAACTTTCCTCTTTTTGTCTTTGTAATCATTTTCGAGTCCATTTCTCTCCTCATCGCTAAGACCTGTGATGTTTAATGTTCTCTTATGCGCTTTTTTCTTTTCTTGCTGGGCTGCTTGAATTTCATCATTCCACCACGCATCACCAGAATTTCTTCCTACCACTGCCGTACCACACATTTCAATTTCAGTTTTAACAATGATATCTCGTAACAAAGTCCACGCGCCCTCTATATCTTTATTGCTTATAAGCGCTTCCCAAGTTGCCCTATCTATGCGTTCGCTTAAATTATTTTGAAACTCTATTCGCACTTCCGGTTTCTGTAAATTCTCAATCTTTATTCGAGTTTGTTTCGTTTTTTTTACATTCTCATTCTAATGAGAAGGTATTGGTTTTATGTAAAATTTGACATAGTCGGTTTTCATCAAATCTCCACGTTTTGAGACCCCCTGAGCCAGAAAAAACGGTTTTTACTAAGGTGTCTGTCTGTCTGTAGTCTGTCTGTCTGTCTGTCTGTCTGTCAGTCTGTCTGTCTGTCTGTCTGTCTGTCTGTCTGTAGCCACGATAACTTTCGAAAAAATGATCAGATTTGATTGAGCTTTGGCACACTTTTTCATGGCCGAAAAATAGAGAACGAGTTTGTTAAGCAGCTATTTTGGATGAAAATCCAAAAAGTGAGCACATTTTGAAAATTTTTGAGACCACTTTTTTTGAATATTTGAAAATTCTATGTACGGTTATTAGTAATACGCAAAACGACGAAAAAAATATTCTTATGACTTTTCGTGATAAAAAAAAAATTACTGGAGTTATAGCATTTTCAAAATTCCAAAAAACAAACGAAAATGAACATTTTAAGCCGAAAAACGCACGATATGAAAAAAAGTCAAGAGGAGAAAAACGTTGATTTCTGAACACCCTATAATATTTTCATAACATCTTTTTGAATTTTTTGAAAAATAAAAAATTCAAATTTTGATCGCACAAAAAATTAATGAAAAATCAAAAAAGCCATTTTGCTGTCAAACTATGCAAGATACCAGAAAATATCATCTGACCAAAATTATGCACCTAAAAAAGATCTACAAATTTCTTATCATTCACTTTTTGATCTGACGCGTAGTTTTTGGTTTATTCGTAAAAAACATCATTAAATATAGAAAAATCAAATTTTCAGACGAATATTACCAGCTACGAAAAAATGACCGAAACAAAATTTGTTCATCCAAGGAAGAGGTACAAATTTATTGTGACTCATGTTTCGATAGGATGCGTGGTTTTTGTTTTATTCGTGAAAATAACATTGACAGTAAAAAAAATCAAATTTTTGAAAAAACAATGCAAGGTACGAAAACATATGAAAGAACAAAAATCGTGCATTCAAAAACGACTTACAAACCCGTAATCAATTTTTGTGGTAAGAATATATTCAAAATGAAAAAATTAACTTTTTTGATAAACGGCACAAGCTAAAATAAAATGTTAACTAATAAAATTTGTCGCCTGAATTATATCATTACTTTTCATTTGAACTCAAATACAAATTTAGTAATTTGTATATGAAGAACATATAACACGAAGCACAAAGTGCGCGCTCAGTGTATTTACCAAATCGCACGCCGTAAGTGCGCTCAAACTTTTTTGTTTCTATTATACGGTTCAAATGATTTTCAAATCAAATATCGAGCGCGAAGCGCGAGTGTCTGGATGAGAATGTGTTCCTTAAGGTCGATAGAACCTTGAGTAAATAAAGTTCCTTTTCAGTCTAAAATAAAAACAAATTTAACAATCACTTAATATGTAGAGGTTTTGATAATAGTTCAAAAATCTAGAGGAGCCGAGCGTAAAGCGCGATGTAAATACGCCCGAGCGCGTAGCGCGAGGTGAATACATAATCGAGCCCTAAGTTTATTTTCGAGACTAAAAGGTAATGATCAGTATTGCATTCGGAACCCCTCATGACTCTTTTATCTTTGACTAGTTCTCTTAGTTTCTCATCCGCAATAACGAAGTAAATTACACTGCGGTTATTTCCTTTACACCAGATGTACGTGTGGATCATTTTATGTCGAAACCAAGTATTGGTAATAAATAGGCCCTTTTCTAAGCATAAGCTAACTAATTTTTCCCCGTTATAATTTTTTCTTTATGGATCCCCAAAATTACCTAGCACCCTTTCTGTATCTGTATCCTGACGTTGGATGCCGACCCATCCGTTCATATCTCCTAGCAGAATTATTCCTTCACCTTGATCGCAAGTACTTATTGTATCATTTAAAGTGTGCCAGAAGGCGTCTTTGACTTCTCGCGGCTCACTGTCAACTGGGGCGTAACACGCTATGATAAATAATCTTCTGATTCCTACCTTCATTCTAGCCCACAACAATCTGGGAGATACAAAATCATGATCTTTGAGATGCTGTCTTGCTTTTTCATTCATAATTAAGCCGACCCCTTGACTACGATTTGATTCACTACCTACTCCTGACCATATTTCAAAACCGCCTTTCAACACCCCACTTTCTATGTTTCTACTTTCGCAACCCTTTTTCTTCGTCTCAGGTACACATAAAATATCTAGTTTCCTAGCATGCATAGTTTCTCGTAGTTCTCTTACTTTAAAATCATTCACTCCTCTAGCATTCCAAACGCCCAGTCTCCATTCATCGCCTGAAACTCGAACTTTACGTTTACCGTGTGTATGCATTTCGTCAATCAAAGTTTCAGTCCATTCCGAGGCTACTTTATTGTTTGTATTATTCATGTTTAGATTGTACACCCAACTATCGCCTTTATGCGCGAGATTTGATTTGAGAGCCGAAATCATGTCCAAGTTAAGTGATTATTCGTCGTACGGTGGAGAGTCTAGTTGTAACGTCAGTCCCACCAAAACTTCTGTTACAGGGGGGGGGGGCAGAGAAAGGAAACCGAGAGTCTCAATTGGTTGCTGATTTATGCTGAGAAGGTTACCAGCCTTCAGCAGCGTTGTATTAGATAGGAGTTAATATGTGCTCATCTGCCGAATACTGGCCTACCTCTAAACGAGGAACCAATAACTCTTTTTTTTTTTAATTTGAAAAAGAGTTATATATAGATATATATTAAATTTTCTTCTGCTTGAAATATTAAAAAAGTTATAATAATTGAACTGCAATATTATAATTTTTTTTGGGAGAGTTTAAAAATGTATTTAGAAATCTTTGAAAATAACGCGTGAAGAGAGACGTCAACAGTTTAATTTTCGAGTTTTTAAACACCTGAAAGTATCTTTGCGAAAATTTCATGGAGTTCTATATTTCCTGAAATTTCAGATTTAAAACGCCCCAAGATCCCTTAAAAATATCTTGAAATTCTTTTAAATCATTGAATTCAATTGAAATAAAAAGTCAGATTTTCCATTAAATTCATCCTATTAGCGAAAAATTAAATTGGTCCCTGGAAGCTGTCGAAAAGCCGTGATATGCCAGGATTTTTAAAAGAATAAAAATTTTGAAATTCCGTTCAGACTATTAAAAATCAATTGAGAATTCCCTCGAATACACCTAAATAATTTCAAATCACTATAAATGAATATCTTTAAATACCTGAAAGAGAAAACAAATTCTGAAATTCTATGAAGCAACTCTGTTTTCCTGAATAAATTTGTTGAAATTTGATAAAGAATTATGTATACATATATCAACCTTTTCCGAAAATAAAGATTATTGTGAAATTGAAAGTGAATCAAATACTAGAAGAAACCAAATTTTGCGTACTGATGACCAGTATAAATCTAATGAAAATAAAAATAATATTTTGCGTAATAAAATCAGTAAGAAACATAACTCCGAAAAAATTAATCATAATGAAAAATCGCGTAAAAAATGAGATTAAACCAATTGCTTCGCTATCGGGAACAATATTCCGCTAAATTAAATCATGATTATGAAAATAATCCTATGTACAATAAATGAATTCTAGATTTAAAAAAAAGGAGAAATGATGGTCCAGAAAATGTACGCAAAAGCTGTAATCAATTATTTTTTTAAATTCCGTTCACAAATTAAATACAAATAAATTGCTAGAAAAACTAAAAAAATTATAATTAAGTGAAAAATAAGAATTAAATGATATAGCTAAGTTTATGTCACAAATAATTAATGTTCCTTCTAATTTTATTTGTAACACCTGTAAGAAATACATTTCATCAGGAAAAATACCTGATATGGCAGCAACTGAAAATTTAACATTTTTTACTATTCGTGAAATAATAAGCAGTTTATCTCCAGCTGAAGAGCGTAAAGTATCTCCTCGACTTCCATTTATGCAAATCAAAGCTCTTCAGCCTTATGCTAAAAACTCTCAACTTTCATTAAAAGGCAGTATAGTTAATATTTCAGTTAATGTCAATGAAATGATCAATATTCTTCCTAGAAATTTTGATGCATTATCAACTATTCAAATAAAATTAAAACGTCATTTGGATCATTCATCACATTATAACAATCAGATCGTGTAAAATTTGGGAGGCTATCAATTATTTTAAGGATACTTCACTTTGCAAACAAAATAATATGAAAATTAACGAAGATATCTTTCTACGTTATGATAAAGCAATTCAAGATGAAACTGAAATTGATTTTATAATTAGTCCACGAGATGTATCAGAAAGTCTTAAATCTAAGATTAAAATGTCTGATAATTCATCTACTGATAATGATCTAGAATTTTATGCTTTTGAAATAAACGATGAAGTACTTATATTAGATACAAATAAAGAAGTTTTTGATAAAATAAAACATTTTGCTCCTGGTCAAGGCAAATATCCTGAATCTACACATTCAATCAAAAATTTTGATGAACTATGTTTTTGTGCCATTTATGGCGGTTATTCTTTCAATAACAGTGATAAATTATCTTATAGTAACCGGATAAAGTGCGCATGTCGTAATAGTGATAGAAGATCGTGTGGACCTACCCGAGTTTTATTTATGGCAAAAATGAAATTAGAAAAATTGTTGCTAAAGAGAACAATTCATTAAAACTAATTAGATACAGATGTTACAAATTAATTCAAGATGAATTCAACTACTTTCGTGAACAGATATTTTTTGCCTTGGAGAAATGAACAACAAGAAGTAGAAAATGTAGATGTAAAAGATATATACCATAATAATATAACAATAATTCAGGATAATCGGTCTAAATTTTTTGCTATTGAAGATGACATTATTAAAGAAGCACTTGAACAAGCTAAGGCTAATAACAAAGATAATATTGATGAAGAAATTGAGGAATTTATTAATAATAAACTTACTAAAGATTATGAAATAGATATTTTTTGTCAGTCAAATCCTGACGGTTATTCTAAAATTAATGAAACCAGAATCACGTGTCCTGTTCAAATAGATAAAGAAAAGATTTTAGAAATAGTGAATGAACTAAATTATGAACCAAGAATAATAAGTATGCATGTTGATATGCTCCTTACTTTTGGGTGAGATTCTTTGGAAGCAGTAAGAAGGATAATCGTCAGGGGTAATAGATTTTTATCTATAGGACATTTTTGTAGAGGAGGGATGTATGGTGGATAGATTTCGAGGGAAATGAAAGGAGGGTGTGAGGTGTCTATCTCATAAGTAAGAGAGAGAAAGCAGTGTTGGAAGAGTGATATGGAGAGTACCAGAGGAGGGAGTGAGAGGATAAATGCCGAAGGAGGTGGAAATGGGGAGTGATGTACCTATCTCGTAAGTTAGAGAGAGATAGCGGGTTGGAAGAGTGATCTGGAGAGTACAAGAGGAGGGAGTGAGAAGATAAATGTCGAGGGAGGTGGAAAGGGGGAGTGATGTATCTATCTCCCAAGATAGAAAGAGACAGCGAGTTAAGCGGGTATTTTTGATATCGATTTTCTCATGAAAAGAATTTGATTGGCAGAGATTCAGTTCCTTAGTGGATGGGAGAGGGATAAAGTTAGTCAGTGTGTCGGCTGAAATGGCTAGTATGCCAGCTGTCTCAGCGGAAACAGGCAGGCTGGTATGCCAGCTAACCCGTTAGCGTAGGAAAGAGGGGGGAGAAGTTAAATAATAAGAGAAAGAATTGTATTTCGGTTAAGTTTTTATTTGTGTTGCTTATTTTACCATGATTTCACAGATAGTTGGAGTTCGTTATTGTAAAGTAGTAGGTTCGTCCTCACAAGAGGGTGATAGCGATGCGTCGTCAATTTGCCTCTGACTGGCTTCCAGCTGTAGGGTTTAAGTGAGAGGGCTCTGGCTACCAGCTCCCAAACACTTCTGACGTTCTGGGCCCGTGCGCGCCCTTTTAATGGGGAGGCTGCGTGGGCGTTGCGTGGGAGTCGAGCGGAGAGGGTAGAAAATCGATGGAGGGAGAATAGGCGCGCGTCGAGTTTCTCAGGCGCTCTACTTGCGACTCTCGCCTCCACTCGCCTTGCCGGCTTGCTGACGTCACTGCTGACGTCACTTCGCCTATTACCTATTTCTCTCTCTCTTACTCGCAGGTCTAATTACTAGTTGTTATTATTTTAATATGGTTGTCTACGGAATGAATAAACGTCGTGTGCGAGAGTGTTTTAAATCTACCAATAAAAGAGTCTCGCTCTATGCGAGCCGCGTATAACAATGTATGAAATAGCATACAAACTGGTGAAACTCCAATAAAAATATCTTTAAGTGGGTCTGCTGGGGTTGGCAAAAGTAGAGTAATAAGTTTCATTTCTCATTGAGTTTCAAATTATTTTAATAATCAACCCGGAATTAATACAAACTCGCCAAAAGTTATGTTATGTACCTTGATCAGGAAAAGCTGCTTTTTTGATTAATGGGATCACTTTGCATACAGCATTTGTTATACCAATTTCTAAATGTAACAAACAAATTATGCCAGAGTTCGCTTCTAGTGTTGCAAATACTATAAGAGAAAAAATGTGTGAAGTTAAATTGTTAATAATAGATGAAATTTCGATGGTTGGAAGTACTCTCTTAGCTCGTGTTGACAAGCGCGCGAGGCAAATAACAGAAGTTGATCAAAGTTTTGGTGGATTGTCAGTAATAGTAGTTGGAGATTTGCAACAACTTCCGCCAGTAATGGACAGTGCGGTATATTTAACACCAAAGTATTCATTATTAAGCATTTTTTCTGGCAGTATTCTTTGAAATGAATTCAAATTTTTTGAACTTACAGAAATTATGAGACAAAAGGACGACATATTATTTACACAAGCATTGAATAATGTAGCTACTGAGAAAATAACGAATAATGATAAATCTTTGCTTTCATCAAGAATTGCAAAAGAAGATGTGCCCAATGATGCAATAAAGTTGTATTCAGAAGATGAATTAGTTGATATCTATAATGCCAAAAAAATTAAAAAATCAAATGGAAAAGCCTTTACTTCAACGGCAGTTGATCATATTATTAGTGAAGTATACTGTGATGAAAAAAATGATTGAAGTCATTCAAAATAAGAAAAAAAAACAGAATGCGGCGGTTTACCATACAGTTTCAAGTTAAAAATTGGAATTAAGTATATGATAACATCTAACATGGATGTGGACGACGGTTTGGTTAATGGAGCTTCTGGAATTTTAAATTTTGTAACTTTAAACTCTGAAGCGCAAATTCCATCAATAGTTTGGTTAGATTTTAATGATGAAAGAGTAGGTAGCAAAATTCGTTGTTCATACAAAAATTATATGATTGAAAATAACCTTAATTTGAATTGGGTACCTCTTCTGAAAACAAAAATAACCATCAAATTTAATGAAGGATATCAAGTTTTACGAGAGCAATTTCCAATAGTACCTGCTGAAGCTCTCACAATGCATAAGAGTCAAGGCCAAACATATGAAAAAGTATGTATAGATTTTCGGAAATGCTATAGAGTCACTAGAGAACTTTTATATGTAGCTCTCAGCAGTGTTAGACATTTATCTGATTTATATATTCTTGGAAATTTAAAATGTATTGACAATTTTTTAAAAAATCTTGTTTTGGAAAAGGAATTAGAAAGATTAAGAAATGAAAAGAAACTTGAATTATCGTATGATATTACAATTCCTGGCATAGAATTAAGAATAATTTATCAAAATGTTAGTTTAAAAAATATATATAAAGCATGTTTTGTGTGATCCATGGCTTAATCAGGCTGATGTATTGATATTTTCTGAAACTTGATTACATGAAACAGACATCATTCATATCCCTGGCTTTGGAATAGTTTTTAGATCAGATCATGATGATAATAAATTACCTCGTGGTTCAATAGTTTAAAAAAAAAATAATATTACAGATTTTTTTGTCGAAGACCATATTAAACAAAATTCTGAAACTAAATCAGGATATCAACAACATATTGATATATTATGTATAAAAGTGACAGATTATATTATCACAGGTTACAAATCACCAGCAACATCTAATCAAATGCTTTAGGTAACGTTTTGAATAAAAATATGAATTCGTGCAAAAAGATATTGATTGGAGATTTTAATATTGATTATTTCCATGAAAATTGATTTTTAGAAAATTGGCTGATAAAAACAGGCTTTAAAAGAGGAATTTCTGTTCATATCTCACAACTATATGTGTACTATAGTATATGTATACATCTAAACTAAACAGGGTGTCCAAAAAGTAACGAAACACCTGAATAATTTTCCAGGTCAAATATTTTTCAAAAAGGTCAAGGTCATTTTTTAAGTAACTTTCAACGAGAAATCCAGTGGAGACCTTGAATTTGACCTTGAGCTTGACCTTCGAGGTTATTTCAAGGTCAACATTGTTTTTTCAAGTGGGAACCCCTATTTTTGATCACGGCAATCGAAAGAGCGCGAAATTTTACGTCCAAACATGTACTCAGGTCATGGGTCAAGGATGAACTTGAACTTAAGCTGAAGGTTATTAGGCTTGACCCAGGTATGGGTCGGGTCCAATCTGTACTGCTTCGGCTCAGGTGTTTACGAAAAAGGTCGAGATCATTCTCGGAATAACTTTTAACGAGGAATTCAATGGTGACCGAAAATTTGACCTTGAAATTGACCTTCAAGGTAAAAAAAAATTTATTACAAAAAATTCAAGGTCACCTTTGACCCATGACCTGAGTACATGTTTGGACGTAAAATTTCCCGCTATTTTGATTGACGTTGTCAAAAAGAGGGGTTCGCACTTAAAAAAAACAAAGTTGACCTTGAAATAACCTTGAAGGTTAAGCTCAAGGTCAAATTCAAGGTCACCACTGGATTCCTCGTTAAAAGCTACTTCAAGAATGACCTTGACCTTTTTGAAAAATATTTTACCTGGAAAATTATTTAGGTATTTCGTTACTTTTTGGACACCCTGTATGTATAGCTAAATTCAGGGTCGTGAAAATTCAACACTTATGTTAAAAATTTGTTACATTTTTTTATTTAAAATTAATTTTTCTAACGGAACCTTTACCCATTTTATTTTCAGTTGAAAATGTATCTTTTGTAGTTGAATTTAAACTAAAAAATATACATTTTCAACTAAAAAAAAATAATATATGCTGTTAGAAATTCGTCTTTCTTCGGTAGAAAATAATTAATCTTTTCGGTTAAAATTCATCTTTTTGTCAAAAATTCAACTATTGTTGGAACAAATACCCAACCCCTTTGTTCAAAATTAACTTTTTTTTGAAGATTCATCATCTTAATTGAAAATTCATGTGTTTGGTTAAAAACTGATTTTTTTGTTGAAAATAAATCTTCTTGACTGAAAAATCATCCTTTTTGGTTAAAAAGGTTTTTAAAATTAAAGTTAACCCTCGTTTGTTCAGGATTTTTCATTTTAGTTTAAAATTCATTTATTTATAAAAAATTCGTCTTCTCGAAATGAAAATTCAACAATTTGGTTTGGTTTCAGGGATTCAAATATTGTCTTAAAAATTCGTATTTTTTCGCTCAATTCAACTGGATGTTAATTCATTTTTTTAAAGTAATTTCTTATACAAAATGTTTAGCCTTTCCATTGTTGAACTGATCTTTTTTGTTGTCATAACTTCAACTGTTTTGATCCCAATTCAGCTTTCTGGAATAAAAATTCATCTTTTTTAGTTCATTTTCCTGGTTCGAAATTCTTGATTTGAGTTGAAAATGGTTTGAATGAAAATTTAACTATTTTATTGAAATTTTTTTTTGGTAAATAATACATTTTTTAACGGAAAAATTAACTTTTCCATTTTTGGTGATGATTTGACTTTCTTAGTTGAAAATTACTGTTTTTCGTTGAAATTTTTATTTTAGTAGAAAATTAATTTTTTTGACTGAAAATTAAAGCATTCTATTCTTGATTGTTAGTTTATCTTTTTTGGTTGAATGTTCAAGTATTTGGTTGAAAGTAGAACAACTTTGTGAAAAAGGAATTTTTTTGGTTGAAGATTCAAATATTATGTTGAAAAAGTATATTTATTAGTAAAAAATTATTCTTTTAATAGAAAATGTGAATATTTTATTTTTAGTTAAAAATTCAACTATTTGGCTGAAAATTTATCTTTTTAGTTGATAATTCAACTATTTGGTAGTTGAAATTTTTAGTTGAAAATTCAACTACTTGGTTGTAAATTGAATTACTTTGTTCAAAATTTATTTTTATCTTTTAAAACTCTTGATTTTAGTAGTTGAAAATGGCTTAGTTCGACATTCAACAATATTGTTAAAAACTTGTTTCTTTTTTGGTGAAAAATAAATTTTTCAATTGAAAATTTAACTGTTCCATTTTTGGTGAAAATTAAACTTTCTTAGTTGAAAATTACTATTTTTGGCTGAAATCTTTTTTTTTTGTAAAAAATTAAGATTCTTGCTTGAAAATTCATTTCTTTTTTCTTAAAAAATAATTTTTCAAATTGAAAATTCAAGCATTCCCTTTTTGATTGTAAGTTTATCTTTTTTAGTTGCAAATTCAATTATTTGGTTGATACTTAAGTATTTTTTTGAAAGTTGGTATTTTTGGGTAAAAAAGTAATATTCTTGCTTGAAAATTCATTTTTTTTCTTAAAAAATAATTTTTTAAATTTAAAATTCAAGCATTCCCTTTTTGATCGTAAGTTTATCTTTTTTAGTTGTAAATTCAATTATTTGGTTAATACTCAAGTATTTTTTTTAAAGTTGGTATTTTTTGGTAGAAAACTAATATTCTTGCTTGAAAATTCAACTACTTTTTTAAAAGTAGAACTTTTTTGTTGAAAATTATTTTTTTGTTGATAATTTAACTATTACGTTGAAAATTTATTTTTATTGGTAAAAAATTATTTCAAAAATTAAAAATGGAAGTATTCCATTTTGAGTTAAAAATTTAACTATTCGGCAAAGAATGTATCTTTTAGTTGATAATTTAACTCTTTGGTAGAAAAATTATCATTTTTAGTTGAAAATTGATCTATTTGGTTGAAGATTCGTATATTATTTTGAAATTTTTTTTTGGTTGAAAATGAATGTTTTTGGCTGAAAATTAAATTATTTGATTAAAAATTAATCTACGCTGTACAAAATTGTACAATTTTTTGAATGAGTCAATTTTTTAATTGAAAATGCACCTATTTTATTGAAAATTCGTTTCTTTAGGTGAAAAAAAATTAATCTTCTTGGTTGAAAATTTATTCAAGAAATTATTAAAAAGTAATCTTGTTTGGTTGAAAATTCGGGTGAATATAATTTTTTTAAATAAAATCTTGAAGACAGACAGATGTCCTTGCAGCGACATCTGTTGGGCCTTTGCAGAATCTTCTCAGTCAGATTTCTTCCACTTGATACATTCAGAATTAAATTACTTATCACGTGAGAATAGCCCCAGCTTAATAAAAAATAAAAAATTTTCTTTAATTATATAGACTAAAAATATGATATTCACTAATTTAAAAATAATTTTTATTCTCTTGAGCAAAAATTTGACTCAAAATATTGTTGGTAGTTGGTACCAAGTGGGACCAAGTGGTACCAAGCCCCTGCTGCGATGCAACCCTCTGAAAAGTTTTGTAATCTAGACTGTCTTCAGGCGCATTATTTCTTGAATAAATTTTATTTTTATAATTAAAATATTCACTCGTAATCTGACTTTCTAATTAAATAAAAGTGACTAATTATTGTATAAAAAAATTATGAACAATTTTTCCAAATTTTGGAAATTCAAAAATTTTAATCTCTCTATTAGAATCAAATTTTGATAATTTACTTCAGCAATAGTTTTTAAATTTTCTTTTCCATAATTATATTTTTTAATAATTGTCATTTATTTATTTAAGATCGTTTAAATTTTAATATTTCTAAACCTAAAAAGCTTCAAATAATGGTTTTTAAATTAAAAAGCTTCCAAATTTAAGGGATTGTGACTTATGCATTCCACCCTGGTGGAATTCTTTTTTTTACAATAAAATACAATAAAGTTAAACAATTTTGAAATTATAATTTTTTGTAACAATTTCGGGGCCGCTAAAATACTGCTTTATGTTATTAAAAAAAATTGTTCACCCCTTAAAACAGGGGAATATAAAATATAAATGTTTTAGAAAACGATTGACTTTTAAACCTGAAAAGATAAATTTTGAACCAAAAAAAAAGATTCTTTAACCGAATTTTCAACCAAATTAAATTTTCAATCCAGAGAGACGAATTTCCTATAAAAAAAAGACGAATGTTCAATAAACAGCTTAAATTTAACAAAAAAAGACTTTTTAACGACACAGTTGAATTTTCAAAAAAAAAATTGAATTTTTAACAAAATAGTCACATTTTCAAATAAAATGATGAATCTTCAACAAAAAAAGATTAATTCTTAACTAAAGAAATAATAGTTGACATTTTAGAAAAAAAAAATTTTAATTTCAAATCAAAAACATTTAAACTTAACCAAAATAGACGAATTCTCAACGAAAAATATAATAGTTGATATTTCAACTAATATAGATTTTTAATTTAAATCAAAAACAGTTGAACGCAACGAAAAATGATGAATTTTCAAAAAAAAATTTGAATCCTCAACCTAAAGAGATTAATTTTTAACCAAGAAAGATTTTCCATTTGAAAGAGAAAAAAATCTGAACCAAATTATTGAATTTTTAAGCCAAATAGTTGAATTTTCAACCAGAAAAAATGAATTGTCAATTAAAAATTTAATAGGTAAATTTTTAACTAAAAACGACAAATTTTCAACCAAAAATGGAACAGTTTAATTTTCCGTCATAAAAATTATTTTCCAACAAAATAGTTCAAACTTCTACAAATAAAATTAATTTTCAACATGGAATTCATCTTTCAAAAAAGTAGATAACTTTTCAACAAAAAAATAGGAATTCTGAATCAAAAATTTAATAGTGAAATTTTCCAATTAAAACAATCAATTTTCAGCCAAAGATGTAACAAATGTTAAATTCTCAGTTAAGAAAATTTATTTTCAACAAAAAAAACGTACTTTCAACCAAATAGATAAATCTTCAACCAAATAGTAGGATTTTAAATCAAAATAGATGACTTCTCAACCAAAAATATAATATTAGATATTTCAAGAAATAAATATTTTTAATTTAAATAAAAGACAGTCGAATTCAACTAAAAAGGATGAATTTTCAACAAAATGGTTGAATCCTCAAGAAAAAGAGATTAATTTTCAACCAAACAGTTGCACTTATAACCAAAAAAGATTAAATTTCTAAAAAAAGATGAATTTTCAATGAAAAATGTAATAGTTGAATTTTCAACTAAGAGCTATCAATTTTCAGCCAAAAATGGAATAGTTAAATTTACAAAAACAAGAGAAATACATTTTTAACAAGAGGTAAAAAAAGGTATAAAATTAACATAATTGGAGCGGTTTTTCTGAAAAAATTAAAAATCGATTTTCTCAAAAAAACCCACCATTAAATTTTTTGCTAATTTTTTTTTTGAACTGGTACTTTGATAATAAAGATATCTTATAAGTTTGATGCTTGCTAAATAACTTTTGTGGCCAGGAGAATTATTTTTTCTTACAATCGAATTTTCTACTTTTTCTTGGAAACAATGGCGGATACGAAAAAATGTTAAGAAAAAAGTTTACACGTCTAAAAAGCCGTATGAAAAATATCTCTTGTTTTTTTGCGATATCTTTCATAGTTTACGAGAAAAATTAAAAAATCACATTTGTAGGAAAAAAAATCTCCTGGTCTCAAAAATGTTTCAGCCAGCACGATGCTGACAAGATGCCTTTCTTATATTAGTAAAAACTTTTCAAAAATATTTGGAAGAATAAAAAAGGTGGGTTTTTCCAGAAAATCTTTTTTAGTTTTTTCTTCAAACACGAAAAAAAATATTTTCTGGAAAACCCCACCTTTTTTATTCTTCCAAATATTTTTGAAACGTTTCTACTACAAAAGTGATTTAGCAAGCATCAAACTTACAAGATATCTTTATTATCAAAGTACAAGTTTAAAAAAAAGATTAGCAAAAAATTTAAAGGTGGATTTTTTGAGAAAATCGATTTTTTATTTTTTCAGAAAAACCGCTGAGATTTTGTTAATCTTATACCTTTCTTTAATTTTTCGGCGGATTTTGCAAGAAGACGACGTACGCTATCAGAATCAAGAAGAAAATAATGAATATCTCAATTAGGTTTTTTTCAATTTTTTTTTCAATCGTGTTTTTTGAAAAACAAAGCAAAAAAATCAAATACGCATAACTTCTTGAACAAAATTTTGTTTGCAAATCGGAGAAATACGTATCGCCTAATTTCGGTCTCATTAAAAAATTTAATAGTAGAATTTTTGATAAAAAAACAAACAATTTGTAGGCGAAAAAAGATTAGTTGAATGATCAGTTAAGAAAATTTAATTTTTAATTAAAAAAACGTATTTTCAACAAAACAGATAAATCTTCAACCAAATTATTTAACTTTTAAGTGAAAATGGCAATTTTTCTACAAAACAGTTGAATTTTGTACCAAAAAATATGAATTTTTAACCAGAAAGTTTATTTTTATTTTTTGATTTTAATGCCACTATGTTGGTCATATAGTTTTGCATTGCCACCGTTTTTAAACACCCTTTTAAACATTAAACAATGTTTTAACTTATTGCAAAAAACTTTCCATGAGTAATGAAATTCAGTTTTTAATAATATTTTAATTTCACCAGAAAATAATATTTAATTACTAACAATTTTTATTTTCACAAAAATAAACTTAAACTTGATTGTTCAATCGAGTATAGAACTGAAGCAAAAATATTAAATACCAATTATATTTCTATATTAAATACGAGATTAATTCCTTAAATTTTGGTATGTATACGACCCTAGGGTGATCCAAAATTATACCTGTAAAAATTCAACTTTCGATTTTTGGTCATTGATCCCCCCCCACAATTTGTAAGCTTTTGAAATCCCATGTAATCTATGTAATCTCATGTAATCCCGAGTAATCCCCTTAATCTCATGTAATATAATGTAATCCTATGTCATCTTGTGTAATCCCATGTTATCTTGTGTAATCCCATGTAATCTGTTGTAACCTTTGAAATACCATGTAATCTATGTTTTCCCGAGTAATCTGAGGAATCCCTGTAATACTGTGTAATCCCATGTCATCCTATGTAACCTTGTGTAATCTTCTGTAATATCTTGTAATGTTGTGTAATCTCTTGTAAACTTTTCAAATTTCATGTAATCTAAGTAATCCCCATAATCTTGTGTAATTTCATTTAATCCTATTTAATCTTGTGTAATCTCAGTATATCATATAAGTAATATCATTTAATATCATTTATAATTTATAATTCAATTCAATTAATCATTTATAATTTAATATCATTTAATCCTATTTAATCTCACGTAATCTTGTGGAATCACATTTAATCTCTCGTAATCTTTTGAAATCCGATGTAATCTACGTAATCTAATGTAGTCTATGTAATCCTATGCAATTCCTATAATCTCGTGGAATCTCATGTAATCCTATGTAATCCTATGTAATCCTGTGTAATCTCTTGTAATCTTTTGAAATGGAATGTAATCTATGTAATCCCGAGTAATCCCTAAAATATTGTTTAATTTTTATGTAATCCTATGTAACCTTGTGTAATCCCATCTAATCTCTTGTAATCTTTTGAAATCCCATGTAATCTATGCAATCGCATGTAATCTATGTAATCCTGAGTAATCCCTAAAATATTGTGTAATTTTCATGTGATCCTGTGTAACCTTGTGTAATCTTGTGTAATCTCTTGTAATTTTTCAGAATCCCATGTAATCTAAGTAATCCCGAGTTCACCCTATAATATTGTGTCATCTCATGTAATCCTATGTAATCTTGTGTAATCTTGTATAATCCCAGTAATTTTTCATAATTCTATATGTAATCTCATGTGATCTCATGTCATCTTGTGTAATCTTAAGTAATCTTGTGTAATTCCATGTAATATTTTGTAATCTTTCGAGATCCTATGTAATCTAATGAAACCTCGATAATCGCTATAATTTTGCGTAATCTCATTGAATCCTATGTAATTCTGTGAAATCTTGTGTAATCTCATGTTATCTTTTGTAATTCCGTACGTAATTTCATGTAATCTTCTGTAATCTCACGCACTCTCGCGTAATATTGTGAAATCCCATGTAATCATATGTAACCTTGTGTAATCTGTTGTAATCCCATGTAATCTTGTGTTACCCCATATGTAATCCTATGTTACCTTGTGTATTCTCACATAATCTTATGAAATCCAATGTATGTACTTTCTTGCAATCTTATGAAATCCCATATGATCTATGTCATCCCTAGTAATCCCGCGTAATTCCTCTAATCTTGTGTAATCTTATGTAATCATACGTAATCTTGTGTAATCCCATTTAAAAATCTGTTGTAATGTTGTGTAATCCCATATTCAATCTTATGTAATCTTGTGTAATCTCGCGTAATTCCGTGTAATCCTATGTAATCTATGTAATCCCGAGTGATACCCACAATCTTGTCTAATCTTATGTAATTCTGTGTAATCTTGTGTTACCTTGTGTAATCTCATGTAAACTTGTGTAAACTCACATGTAATCTCATGTAATCTGGTGTAATTTCAGTATATCTTGTGTAATCCTAGGTAATCTCTCATAATCTTATGTCATCCTGTGATTTTGTAATTTAGTGTACACAGAAAATCGAAGTGGTCAACCTCTCGTGGAATTAACTAAAATCGTCTATTTTTCAATAAATAGGCTCATTTTTTACGAAATCAACTTCAATCAATTGTTTTAAACAAATTCAGAAATTGGCTATTTTTCAACGAATAGGCTAAAGTTTTTTCGGAATCAACTAAGAATGTCTTTTTGAATGACTTTTTGATATTATTAATTATAAATTCACAAGAATATTAATTATTTGAACCATAATATTGTTTAATATTATGTAATTCTATGTAATCTTGTGTAACTTTGTGTAATCCCATGTAAACTTTTGTAAACTCACATTTAATCTCATGTAATTTTGTGTAATCTCAGTTTACATTGTGTAATCCTAGGTAATCTCTTGTAATCTTATGTAATCCTGTAATTTTGTAATTTAGTGTACACAGAAAATCGAAGTGGTCAACCTCTCGTGGAATTAACTAAAAGGTCTTTCCAAATTACATTTTTTCTATGATAATTTGCAAATTTACTAGACTTAATAATTATTTAAACAATTTTCATACACAAATACAGAGCTTGGCTATTTTTCAAAAAATAGGCACAATTTTTACGAAATCAACTAACAATGCCTTTTCGGTGAATCTTCATAATGATATTTTTAAAACGAATAAGAATGTTCAATTATTTAAGCAATTTTTATGAACAAGTTCAGAATTTGGCTATTTTTGAACAAATATACTCAATTTTTTACCAAACTCAACTAAGAATATCTTTTCGATGAATCTTCGCAATGATTGTTTGGAAATTATTCATAATTATTAATTATTTGAACGATTTTTACAAAAAAAATCTGAATTTGGCTATTTTTCAACGAATAGGCTCAAGCTTTTTCGGAATCAACTAAGAGTGTCTTTTGAATGACTTTTTGTTATTATTAATTATAAATTATCAAGAATATTAATTATTTAAACGATAATATTGTTTATTATTATGTAATTCTATGTAATATTGCGTGTAAACTTGTGTAGAATCACATGTAATCTCATGTAATCTTGTGTAATTTCAGTTTATCTTGTGTAATCCTTGGTAATCTCTTGTAATCTTATGTCATCCTGTAATTCTGTAATTTAGTGGACACAGGAAATCGAAGTAGTCAACCTCTCGTGGAATCAACTAAAAAAGTCTTTGCAAATTGCCTTTTTGCTATGATAATTTGCAAATTCACTAGAATTAATAATTATTGAAACCATTTTCATAAAAATATACAGAGCTTGGCTATTTTTCAAAAAATAGGCTCAATTTTTTACGAAATCAACTACAATAAGAATGTTCAATTATTCAAGCAATTTTTATAAACAAATTCAGAATTTGGTTAATTTTTGAACAAATATACTCAATTTTTTACCAAATTCAACTAACCCAGCTAACCTGTTACTATCGTGAGAAGTTCCTAAGTGATCACATGTTATGAGAGAAATTGTTACTTGTATGTCAGTTTCCTAGCTGGTAACGGGATCCGTTACCTGCCAGACTAGTAACATGGTGGTAACAGCCGACAGCCATCTTAAACTTTGTGCGCATGTGCAACGAATAAGCATTCATTCGTCCGTGGTTCCCCGCACAATTTAAAAGTGCAAAATTAATTATAATTGCCGGTAAAATAATATCAATTACACAGAAAAATTGTTGAATTTAAAAATCGGTACAGAATATCTATAAGCGTAAATATTTTAATAATTTACAATGAATATTTATTCTTACAAATTTTAAGGTTAAAATGTAAAAAATCAATCCCGGCACAAAGAAAAATTTGTTTTTTGAAAATGTATTATTTTTTATTTTTGATGTGCTATTACAAGCAGTGTATAACAAATAAATTTTCAAGTATTTTAAAGAAGAATTTTAAAAAAATAATTAGATAGTTAAGTAAACAACAATATATTTGAAAAACTGTGATTTTTATTGTATAAAATTAACTTGATATATTTTCAATTATGCCGTATCTACTAGAACAGAATGAAAAGAAATAGGGAAAATTATTAAATTTATAATTTGTAAGTATTCCCTTCATTTTTGGCTTCTGCTTATTTTTTGTAGATTTTTGATAGGTTTACAGCCATTGTGATCTCTTATCGAAAAAAAATCACTAATGTGGCAAGTACTGATGATAATATTCGATTTAACTCGTCTAGAAAATGTAACTTTCAAATATACGATGAAATTATTTTATAATTAATCTTTTTTTAATAGGCTATTGCATTAAAAATCTGATGATGAAAAAATGTGCTTTTCTAATATGAGTAAAAGTAATTTCTATAGATACGAGTATATTCAATAAAAGTGGTGTCGATTCTCAAGGTGATTTCAAATGTATTATTTAATTATAATTTCCTGAAAAGGCAAAAATCTGATGAGTATAATTTCTAAAACCCAAAATTTTGAATCTGAATCATTCATAATTGAAAGATGCAAAACAAAATAACGTTTAAAAACAAAAGTTGTAGATTTAATAATCCCTTAAATTTTGGAAATTGACTAGTTTTTACGTTAGACAATATGAAAATTTTCAATTAAACTGGTTTCAAAATGAAAATGTTTGAAATTAAACACCGACATTTGAAATCAGTCGAAATTAAATAAAATCCATTTTTTCGTTTTAAAACTAAATTTGAAAATAAAAAATGTTTTTTTAGTCTTTGATATTTTAAAACTGTTTTTTTTTTAATTAGTATTCTCAAATTGGTTTAAAAAAATCCGCCCGCTTCGCGGGCACATTCTCATAGCGCGCTTCGCGCGCGGCTCGCTTCGCTCGCAAGTTTCAGCGCGCCTAGGGCGCGCACCTGTTGGATCTCGCGCTTCGCGCTCGATTGGGTATTCATCTCGCGCTTCGCGCTCGATTATATGTTTATCTCGCGCTTCGCGCTCGATAATGTATTCACCTCGCGCTGCGCGCTCGGACACATTTGTCGTCTAGGTTTTCACACTTCGTGTCCTCGCTAGTGCACGCTTCGCGGGCTAATACTCTGTTAAAGCTTCATCGCTATGACCTGCTTTTGGTTTAATTATGTCAGTTTTACATAAAAAGATGAACTAATTTACTTAAGGTTCTATCGACCTTAAGGAACACATTCTCATCACGACACTCGCGCTTCGCGCTCGATATTTCGTTTCATCATCATGTGAACCTCGCGCTTCACGCTCGTTTCTGTTCATCGTATAATAGAAACCCAAAAGTTCGCCACGACCATATGTTATGTTCAATCTTCTTCAGATAAAAATGACTAAAGTTGTATTTGATTTAAAATGAAGAAGGTAATTCCTTTACTTTAGCGTATATTTCCGTATCTTTATAATAAATCCTACAATCAGAAAGATTTTTTTCCAACTATCTGAAAAGGGGAGAAAAAAAGTATTTAAGTCGTTTTTGGAACATATATCTTGCTTTTTCATTCATAATCAAACCGACCCCTTGACTACCATGTGATTCCCTATCTACTCCTAACCATATTTCAAAACCGCTTTTCAACACCCCATTTTCTATGTTTCTACTTTCGCATCCCTTTTTCTTTGTCTCAGGTACACATAAAATATCTAGTTTCCTAGCATGCATAGTTTCTCGTAGTTCTCTTACTTTAAGATCATTCACTCCTCTAGCATTCCAAACACCCAGTCTCCATTCATCGCCTGAAACTC
>CAKNYM010052933.1:373977-387897 GCA_932195095.1 Andricus curvator
AAAGATACTGATTTTTTAACCCAAAAAGACGAATTTTCAACAAATCAGTTGAATTTTTAACCAAAAAGGATGACT
Organism: Andricus curvator; assembly: GCA_932195095.1. NCBI lineage: Eukaryota > Metazoa > Arthropoda > Insecta > Hymenoptera > Cynipidae > Andricus > Andricus curvator. Next base: position 374,053 of record CAKNYM010052933.1, read on the forward strand.
TTTTAACAAAATTATTGAATCTTCAACCAAATTGTTGCATTTTTATCCAAGAAAGATGAAATTTCTACTAAAACAGATGAATTTTTTTAATTTAAAAAATCAAATTTAGAAAAAATTTGAATTTTCAAATTAAAAAATCAAAATTAGAAAAAATTTGAATTTTCATCTAAAAGAAGATTTTAGTTTTACTATTCAACATTAAAATATGAGTTTTGACCAAGAAGTCAGTTTTCTACGAAGATACTGATCTTTTAACCCAAAAAGACAAATTTTCAACAAAACAGTTGATTTTTCAAACAAAAAGGATGACTTTTTAACAAAATTATTGAATCATCAACCAAATAGTTGCATTTTTGTCCAAAAAAGATGAAATTTCTACTAAAACAGATGAAATTTTAAATCAAAATATCAAATTTAAAAAATTTTTGTATTTTCATCAGAAAAAGATTTTAGTTCGACTATTCAACATTAAAATATGACTTTTAAACAAGAAGTCAATTTTCTACAAAGGTACTTGATTTTTCAACCCAAGCAGACGAATTTTCAACAAAACAGTTGAATTTTTAACCAAAAAGGATTACTTTTTAACTTTAACTTTAAATTATCAAGAAAGATGAAATTTCTACTAAAGCAGATGAATTTTTAAATCAAGTAAACCAATTTTCAAATAAATAGTTAAATTTTCTTCCAAGAAAGATTTCAGTTGACTTTTCAACACCAAAATATGAATTTTAAACAAGGAAATTTTCTATGAAATAGTTGAATTTTCGACCCAAAAGAATGACTTTTTAACAAGACTGCTAAAAAAAATAATAATAAAATAATATAATAATATGATAATAATAATAATCAAACAAATAATTAATTCTGTAGCTGAAAAAATAATTTTCAAGAGAAAGAATTTGCAAGAAAAAAATAATAAATATAAATACAAGGCCAATAAGTTACTAACAAGAATATTATTTCAGGGATACCGCAAAAATTCATTTTAAAAATTCCCTAATTTTTCCCTGAATAATTTTTCATTTTTCCTGACCATTAATAACTTAATACCAAAATCTCAAACTTGTAACATTGTTGACCTAAAATCTTTTATAAACGGATTAACAGAATTTCAAATTAAAATTGAAATATTTCAACTTTATTCTGCTTGACAGTTATTTAAAGTTATAGAAATTCCCTGACTTTTGCAAGATTTTTTTTCTAAATCCCTGACTGTTTCCTGACTCTATACAATTAATGTGAGTTATTTGTTTCATTCGCCATTAAGTATGGACGTGATTTATTTTTTCAGTACACTCGAACCCCGATTAAGTAACAGTGTCGGAAGTTGCCTGCAAATAGCTTTGTTACTAAATCGGGGGAATCGAAACGTAATCAGTCAGGGCCGCGTGAATCGTTTCCATTTGGAATGCATAATATTGCGCAATATACTCGACTATCCATACGCGCGCACTGCGGCCCTTCCGAGGCGAGAGTCGCAACCGTCTCTAGCCCTGCGCTTTATCTTCGAACTATCTATCTTCGAACAAATTCATCGTTTTGGCTAAAAAATATAACTATTCGGTTAAAATTTCACCTATTTTATTGAAAATTCGTCTCTTTAAAGAAAAATTACCTTATTGGGTTGAAAATTTATCTCCATGGTAGAAAATCTTGAAATATTACAGATTCAAAGTGCTTCATATTGAATGCTATATGGTATTTTCATTAACTTTATTTGAAAGATTTTTAACCTATTATTCCCTTATTTGATACAAAAATACTGACGTCAAAGAGGGGGGCGATGGGCGTGGGGTCAGAAATAGCCAAAAATTGGTAACGTAGTTTATGGATGACTCCTCATCTGTCTGATTTGAAATGTGTCCGCTCTGTTATTTTTTTAATTATTTTTTTTTGTGCTTTTTTTTTTATTTGAACAAATTTGGGGGTGAGAGCACAAAAATTCCCAGAACCTTTTTGGATCGTCCTATTCTCTAACACTATATTTAGGGTTGCTCTTTTGATGTAAAGAAAACTGTCTTATCAGCGTACCATGCAAGTTTCTTAAAAGACTATTAAATTTGAAGATATGAGGTTGAAAGCTTTCGAGTCCCAAGATTGAATAGCAGCTCCTAATCCTAAGATTGAAATTTCTTCTAGGGCTTTACTTAAAGTAAAGTTATTTTCCAATAGGTGAGGGCGAAGAGGTCGAACTTCCCATCGCGGAAATATTGAAGAAGGCTCAGGAGAATAAACGGACGAAGTACGAGGAGCCGATCCCCTTAACTGAACTAACGTCGGATACGATCTATGTTCAAGGCAGGAATGGGTTTAGCGCCATGAAGATAGCAGGCGGTCGTTCTGGTTCTGCTAGTAGAAAAAAAGTTGAAAAATCAGCGGGATCCTATTCTCATCCCATAAGAGTTGCGATCATGGTTCAGAAGGTCTGGAGGTGCACCGGTTTTATCTATCAAGGTCTTTTAGCTGGAATGGCTTTTATGCACTTCATCTTGGTGAGTGCTTTCGATTTCACGATCTTGAATCTCTATCTCATCTTATCTTTCACAGAAATCTAAAAAAAAACTAGATACAAACATTAACAAATATAAACACAAATGAGGTGTAAGCGAACAAATATGATGAATCCATTCCAGATGATTCCTCAAAAATTAGACAAATGAGCCGCCGGGTGCAATAACCAGCCCGACGCTCGAAAACTCGTCTATTGAAAAAAGTGTCTCACTGATTTAATTAAGTTTTAAAACTTAAATCGTTCTAACTTAGCAAAATATTATTGAAATGAGTTCATATTTGTAGGACGTATTCAAAATACTGCAACGATGCCTAGGAAATCATGAAAAACTTAACAATGGCTTATTCTTTAATAATATTCAATTGCAAAATTAGATGAATCGATAATTTTGTTTTCTTGGTTTCGCCGGTAAAAAATATCTAGGTGACTTTGACTTTCAAAAAACTGCCAGCAATGCTGAATGAAGTTTTTTGGAAAATCTTACATCGAATCGTGGAAAATTTACTGAGATATTCAGATGTGGAAAATTTACTGAGATATGCAGATGTGGAAAAATTACTGACATATGCAGATTTGGAAAAGGTACTCGACGTCTGCCCGCGCTGTTAGCTAATGTGTCGCGAGGACTGCTCTGTCAGGCAGCGATCTAGAAGTTCAGGCTGCGCGGGCAGACGTCGTGTACTTTTTCCAAATCTGAATATCTCAGTAAATTTTCAACGAGACCAAGAAAACACAATTATCGATTGACCTCATTTGACAATTAAATATTATCAAACAATAAGCGATTGTTAACTTATTCATGATTGCCGAGGCATCGCTAGAGTATTTTGAATACCTTCTACAAATATGAACTCATTTCAATGATATTTAGCCGAGTTAGAACGATTTAACTTTTAAAACTTAATTAAATCAGGATGAAACTTTGTTTCAATATTTCGTTTTTATTATTAAAAATAAAAGTTTGGCAACAAAAATTCGAAGAGGAAAAAGTTTCACTTCCTTATTATCTAGAATTATAAGTTCTTAAAAAATTGATTTTTCGATTTTTGAAATTTTCTTTCTTTGAGATGATCGGACAATACTTTTACGCGTTTTCGAGCGTCATGCTGGTTATTGCATCCGGCGGGTCAAATTCTGGATTTCATAATAGGGTGGTCCAAACAATTTTTTTTCGAATTTTTATGGATAACGCCCAGAAACTTGTTCGAATCCACATAGAAATAAATTCGTTTTTTATTTTTTGAAAAAAATTATATTTAGAGATGGCGCAAGCCCCATCAAGTTCAATACGTATTTCCCATAAAAAAGACGTTTTTGTGAATTTTATTCTGAACTTGAGTTGAAACTCAACATTTATTTTTAAAGTTAGCCATAAAATACCAATGGAATATTACCTTTCAAATATCAACCCCATAAGTCTGTTTTATAGTGTCCCAAAAAACCCCATAAGTGAAAAAATGGGTTTTACGAGTTTTTGACGCTAGTTATGATTTTTTTGCTTTTAAAAAAATGCAAATTGTTTCTGATTCATGCAACACAACTTTTTGCTGGTAATTTTATGTTTAAGTAAATTGTTTAAACAATTTATGATTGTTTTTAGCAATTTTCTCTTCGAATGGAGATAGAAAGTCGCGGTTTTTTCAGAAAAATTTCACTTTTTGTCCAATTTCCAATTAGAAAGAGGTGATAGTTCATTATTGTTAAGAAACATAATTGTTTAAACAATTTTCTGTTATTGTTAATAATATTCTCTTAGAATCATGCTAGGAAATTGCAGTTTTTTTTTGCAATTTTCAACTTTTTCTTTACTTTTCACTTCAAGTGAGTTAAATGATGAGTGAAAGTTAGACAAATTATTTATTTAAACAATTGATTATCATTATTAATAATAATAAATTTCAATAATGCTAGAAAGTTGCGGGTTTTTCTGAAATTTACAGATATTTGTCTATTTCTCACGTAGGATAAGTTGATAATTATTTCAATTTAGCAAGAATAATTACTTAAACAAATAAATATTGTTTATAACTATCTTCTTCTTTATTAATGCAATATATTTGCGGTTTCTTCTGAAATGTTTAACTTTTTACAAACTTTTTACTTAGTAAAGTAATACATAATGCAAGTTGACAAAAAAAGTTGTTTAAACAATTAATAATTGTTTACAACTATCTTCTTTCAGATAAGTGCCAAAAAGTTGCAGATTTTTCTGAACTCTTAAAAATTTTGTCTACTTTTCACTTAGTGAGGTAATAATTAATGCAAGTCAACAAACATGGTTATTTAAACAATTAATCATTATTTATAACTTCATTCTCTCAGAGTAACGCTAGAAAATTGCTTTTTTCTGAAATATTTAGTTTTGCTCTCACTTTTTAGTTACGAAAAAATAATAAGTAAATGACTTGTGAAAGTTTTGTTTTCAATCACAACAAGAAGTTTATTGCAAAGCGTAAAAGAAAAATTTGGAATTGAAAATATTTTGATACCAGCCCCCCTCCAGAAAAATATTTTCATGAAAGAGAAAGAGATTGTTTAAAATACGTTTCTCTCTAATGTTTATTTATCATTTGTTCATAAATAAAAAGGCAAAGCAAAGTTAAAGATTTCAGAAGAAACCGCAACTTTTTAGCATTTTATCTGAACGAAAATAGTTATGAACGATAATAAATTATTTTAAAAACTATTTTTATTAACGTGCATTGATGATTACCTCACTGAGTAAAAAGTGGGCAAAAAGTTAAAAATTTCAGAAAAAACCGCAACTATCTAGCAATAATATATATGAACATGGTTATTAACAATAATTATTTGTTTAAACAATTATTTTCACTCAACCTAAATAATTATTAAGTCACTCCAAGTGAAAAATAGCCAAATAGTTGAAAATTTCAGAAAGCCGCAACTTTCTACCATTAAGCAAAGAGAATATTATTAGCGTTGATAATAATTTGTTCAAACAATTATTTCTATTTAATTGAATTAAATATTAACTAACTTTACGTGCAAAATGGACCAAAAATTGAAAATTTCAGAAAAAACCGCAATTTCTAGCATTATTCAATGACAATATTATTAACAATAATAATAAGTTTTTTGAACAATTATATTTGTGGATATCAATTATTACCTCTCTCTAATTAAAAATTCGACTAAAATTAAAAAATTGTTTGAAAAAAATCGCGACTTTCTATTTCCATTTTCAAAGAAAATTGCTAAAAACAATAATAAATTATTTAAACAATTTATGTAAACATCTTATTATCAATATAAAGATGTATTTTATGTATCAGAAACAATTTTCCTCAAAAAAAACCGCAAAAAAAGTAATAATTAGCGCCAAAAACACGCAAAACCCATGTTTTCACTTATGGGGTTTTTTTGGGACCCTATAAAACAGACTTATGGGGGTGATATTTGAAAAGTAATATTTTATTTGTATTCTATGGCTTATCGTAAAGAGAAATGTTGAATTTCAACTAATATTGAGGATTCGGAATGAAATTTACGAAAACGTAGTTTTTTTATGGGAAATACGTGTTAAACTTCATGGGGCTTGCGGCACCTCTAAATATCATTTTTTTTCGAAAAAAAATGGATTCATTTCTGTGTGCATTCGAACAAAATTCCGGGCGTTATTCATAAAAAGTCGAAAAAAAAAATTTTCCGAAGCATTTTTGGATCACCCTGATGTCATAAACACCAGGGATAAAGGCAAAATTAAAATAAATAATTTTGGGATGACCTCTAAATAAAAATGTAAGTATAAATTTAATCTTCCAGCTTCAAACCTACTTCCACGACTCTTCAAAGTTTCTCTTGGACTATTCACTCATCTGTGAAATCTACACAAACATCTTCTCTTTTCTGGTCATCATGTGCGTCATTGCTACCTTCGATAAGTAGGTTTCATTTTTTGATTCATTTAATTATATTAGACAACAATCGGTCGACCCTTTTGAACTTGATTTATTTTTCCTGACAATAATATTTTTATAAACTAATATTATTTGAAGCATTTATTACATTACACAATGAATTTATTTAGTAACAGCATTAAGGCCATGTGACGAATGGGTCACGTGACTGGATTCCTACCTTACCGACACTTTTTTTATTTGTAAACTTATTTTCACACGAATAGCCACATCGAGTTGAACATTTGGGATAATAAATGAGAAGCACTATGAAGGGTGGGTCTGGTCCTAAATTTTCATAATTATGAAAAAAGTTTTTTTTGTAAATATTTTTTTTTGCTTATTTCATGATTATTAAAATTTAGGACCAGACCCACCTTTATTAGTGCTTCTTATTTATTTTCCCAAATTTTCAACTCGATGTGGCTATTCCTGTGAAAATAAGTTGACAAATAAAAAAAGTGTCGGTAAGGTAGGAATGCCGTCACGTGACACACTCGTCACATCGCCTTAAATAGTATTATTAATTAATAACGATATAAATAATAAAAAATTATTAATCAAAGCAGACGCTGAGCGCTTACAAAACAGGGTTCTTTAGTATATTAAGAGGTTGATGAGGTAGTTCAAATTTCAACCTCCCATACTTTCCCTCTCCTACTCGTCCTCATTCCCCTCCCAGACTTCAACCTTCGCTTCTTCACCCTTTCTCAACTTCTTCCACCGCTACTTCCCCTTCTCTTCCATCATTTAGATCCTCTTTTTCTCCCCTCATTTCCTCTACTTCCTATCCTTGCATAACCCCTAACCACCTCTTCTTCCCCTACCTGCATTACCCCAAAATACCCTTACTACCTCTTCACTGATTACCACTCACGCCCCCTACTTCCCTTATCGCATTTCTCCTCGCTTCTCCTACTTCCTCTCCTCTAATCTCCCCTAATTTCCCCTAGTTCTCCTTCCCTCACATCTCCTCGCTTCCCCTCTTCTCATTTCTCCTCACTTATTCCAATACCCCGCCCATAATTTCCCCTAACTTCTCCTACTTCCCCTCCAATTATTTCCAACCACTTTCCCTCCATCCATTTCCCCTACTGACCCTCCAATAATTTCCTTTTACTTACTCTCCCCTTATTTTCCCTTACTTCCCTTACTCTTCTATCCTCTTATTCCACGCCCAGCACTTTCCCTCCATGAAAAAAGTATCTAGTAAATGATAGTTCATAATAATAACGTAATTATAAATAATTAGTCTATCACACATGGAATGTGGACCATTTTTTTAAATTTGAATGACATTTTTCATTATATAGGTATACAAATTTTTTTTATAATTTTGTACAATCTTTTATATATCAAAATAAGTTTTAAATATCTTTTACAACTACTTTTTAATAAAATCTTTGCTGCATTTTTGCAGGCAGGAACATTGTTACAATTGTTTTTTTTTGTTTTTAAACGACGCAATATTATTAAATAATTCAGAAAATTTTTGGAACGTTGTCTAACAATTTTTGAATATCTTTAGCAACTATTTTTTATTGAAACATTTGCTGCACTTTCGCAGAAAAGAGCAATGTTAGAAAGCGAGGAGATGTTATAGGAGTGGAAGAAGGGGAAGTATAAAGAAATTATGGGATGGGAAGTAGTAGTGAGGGGAAATGAAGAGTTGTGAAGTGGGTGATTGATAAAAAGTGAGTAGTGGGGAAGTGGGGAAAGCAAGGGAAAATAAGAGTAGGGCCTAGGGGGGATTGAGGGGGGAGGTGTATAAGAAATTAGGGAAGGAGAAGTAAAGTGAATGAGATGAAATGTTTGAAGCGGAATTCGGTGAAGTAGGGAAAATGAGGGGTGAGGTAGTAGGGAAAGTAAGGGGAAATGAAGAGAGAAAGAGTGACAAAATTGAGAGTGGGTGTAGGGGAAGTTAGGGAAGGGAAAGTAGGGTGAACGAGAGGAGATGATGGAAGAGTAAGTTCCCCTACTTGGGGAGAGGTGTATAAAAAATTAGGGCAGGGGAAGTAAAGTGAACAAGACGAAATGTTTGAAGGGAAATTCGGTGAAGTAGGGAAAATGAGGGGTGAGAAAGTAGGGAAAGTAAGGGAAAATGAAGAGAGGAAGAGTGACGAAATTGAGAAAGGGTGTGGGGGAAGTTAGGGAAGGGAAAGTAGGGTGACCGAGAGGAGATGATGGGAGAGTAAGTAGGGGAAGTGATAGAAAAAAGATCATATTCCCTATGCGTGATGCGGGTAGGGTATAAGGAAAAGGGGGTGATTAAAGGAGAGGGAATCCTCACTTGATAGACGTGAGGGCAATTGTAGGAGGGAAAGTAGGGAAAGTGAGTGGAAATTAGGGAACGGGAAGCGAGGGGAAAGTAGGGGAGGGGTAGTAGGGTATTTGAAGGGAAAGTAGGGGGTTTTGGGTAGGTTCGGGGTAATCGTGGGGAGGGGAGTAAGGGGAAATTATGATGGGAAAGTAGGGCTATTGAAAGGAAATAAGGGGTGAAGTATGAGAAGTGAGAGGAAATGAGGGGTCGCGAAATAGGTAAAGTGAGCGGATATTAGGGAGGGGAAACAGAGGAAATAAGGGGAAATAAGGGTTGAAGAAGTAGTGAAAGTGAGGGGCAATGAAGGGAACGGAAGTATGAAAAGTGATGGGGTGTGATGGGAGGAAATAGGAGAAGTGAGAACAAATGAGGGGAGAGGAAGTAGGGGAAATGAGAAGAAATAGTGGAAGGGGTAGTAGGAGAAGGGAAGGGTTGAACGCCTCACTTACCATCTTAAATGTATTATTTACTTACATTCGTAAAAAATCATTTTATTCGAAGAAATACAGAAGAGTCAGAAAAAAATTGTTTGATACATTCTCTAGATTGACTTCCTTTTCTTACTTTTTCTGAATTTCATACGACCAAGTGCTAACATACTGAAGCATTTGATATTCACTAAAATTTCGAACTTAGGGTCTTTAAATTTCCTAGAAAAGACCCTAGTTTGCCTGGCACGGAAGTACGCGATTTGTTACCGAAAGTTGCTAAGACGGCTTTACCTCCATGTGTAATGGTATTGATAAGGTGGAAGCTTAATGGCAGTTATTAAGTCTGGTTTTATTGTAAAATTAACGAGCACTGATTCCATTTAGATTCGACCTGGCTCATCTGGATGGAGACCATCTGCGAGAGATCTACATCAATGAAGCTAAATCTGCAGTAGCAATTCCCTTGTATTTGATCACATTCTGCTTGCACCAAGTATCCCTGAGGGTTGATGATAAACTCTCTCTGATATACTACAATGCAAGTAATAGTGGTCTAAACGAAACGGCCTTGAAAAGCGTAGGTACCTTTTACACACCTGATTGATAAAATCGATAAAACCCCATACGTGAAGGACGTATTGATCTAGCTTCCAAGTCAGGGCAAGGGGTCGTACTTAAATTACGTAACGGATTATAGGCCCTTTCTGAGACCCCCGCCCCACCCCCCCCCCTGTAACAAACTGTAACAAAATACCCCCCCCACTCTTTCTGTACGTAATTTTTAGTTTCCAAGAATGTTTTACTAGTTATCGGTAGTAGAATTAGGCAAGGTGTACGAGAACTTCATTTCCAAAATACCCTCATTTTTCCTTGTCTATTTCTATTGTCTATTTTTCCTTGTCTATTTATATTGTCTATTTTTCCTTGTCTATTTCTATTGTCTATTTTTCCTTGTCTATTTATATTGTCTATTTTTCCTTGTTTCCTTTTTCATTTTCCTTGATCATTAGTATTCAAATACCAGCATTTTAATCTTGAAATAATGTTAACATAGAATCTTTTATAAACGGAATAAAGCAGTATTTCAGCTACAATTTTAAAATTTTCGAATTTATTAATTTATTTTAAACAAAAAAATGTCCTTTCTACTATAAAAGATGGGTTTCTAACAAAATACTTGAATTTTCAACAAAATAATTAAATTTTTAACATAATAGTAGAATTTTCAACCTAAAAATATGAATTACCAACAAAACGTGTCATAGTTTATATTGCAATGAAAAAGCATTGCATTTATACAAAAAAAAAAGTTTTTTAAAACCAAAAAGACGAATTTTCAACAAATAAAGATTTTTCACCAAAGAAGGAAAATTTTACCTCCATTGTTGAACCTTGAAGCAAAAAGACGAATTTTCTCTACAAAAATTGAATTTAAAAACAAAAAATAGAGCAAAAAATTATTTTTCCACGAAACTGATGCATTTTTACCCAACAAAAATGAAATTTTAAACCGAGAAAATTATTTTTTACACCAAACAAGGAGAATTTTCAACTAAAAAAGATCAATCTGAAAAAAATGGAAAAGTTGCATTTTCAGTTGAAAAATTATGTTTAAACAAAAAAAAAGACGTATCCACTAAACAGTTAAATTTTTGACCAAAGACATAAGCCTTCAATCAAAAAAAATTTTTAACAATGTAGTTTCACTTTTACCGAGTAGTTAAATTTTCAATTTAAAAAGATTAATTTTCAACAAAATAGTTAAACTTTCAACTAAAGAGATGAATTTTCAACTAAAAATATAAATCTTCAAAAAAAATGATTCTTTAACAAAGTGATTTAACCAAATCTTTCAAATAAAATAGTTGAATACTCAAGCAAATAAGAATAATTTTTAACAAAAAAGTGGCATTTTCATAAAAAAAAAGAAATTTCTACCAAAGCGGATGAATTTATAAATCAAAAAGATAAATTAAAAAAATATAGTTGAATTTTCTGTTAAAAAGGATTTCAGTTGACTTTTCACGATCAAAATATGAATTTTTGACCTAAAAATAAGTTTCTACGAAAAATATTGAATTTTCAATCCCAAAACTTGAAAACATTTCGAGAAATTTTAAACAAAATGTAGATTTGTGAAGATTTCGAACAAAAAATGTAGTAGCTTTTTAAGCATTTTGAGTGATTTTAAAACAATAAAATTTTCTATTGAGAGCTCTAGGAAAATTGGAATTGATCTTTTTATTTTCAAAAAATAACTTTAAGATAATATTTAAAAAGATTTAAAAATTTTCCAAAATTGTAAAAAAGTGATCTGGAAGATTTTAAGTTATTTCTTTTTATTTTGCAGGTTTTTCAAAATTTATAGAAAAAATTCGCATCATTTCAAAGAAAGAAATTTTGAAATAAAATTTTGAAGCTTTTTAAGAACTTTGAAAGATTTAAACATAACAAAAAAAATGTTCTTAACATTTCTGGGAATATTAAAAATGATTTCAAAGATTTCAAAACAAACAAAAATTTTTATGAATAAATAATAATTTAATAATCATTAATTTTTGAAAATTCAAATAGGTTTAAGAGATATTAAGAGAAATTGAGGAGATTAAAAAATAATTAAAAAACTTAATTAAAAAAATATCGAAATATCGCCTCTTAAATTCATCGGATTTATTTGAATTTTTTAAAATAGATACCTGAAATATTTGCGAAATATTAAAGTCTTTGTGAAGTCTTTCAAATCTATCCTAAATCTTTGCAAAATATTTAAAATATTTGGAAAATCATTCAAATCTTTAGGAAATCATTGAAATCTTTGTGAAATCATTGCGATCTCTCTGAAATTTCTTGAAATATTTGAAATCTTTGTGAAATCATTGTGGAATCATTGGTAAATCATTGAAATCTTCTTTTTGGAATTTTTGGAAATCTTTGCGAAATATTTGAAATATTTTTGAAATCACTGAAACCTTTGAGATCTTTGCGAAACCTTCAATCACTTTGTGAAATCTTTGGAAATTTATTGAAATATTTGTAGAACCTTTGAAATCTTTGGAAAAACATTAAAATCTTTGTGAAATATTCCTTAAATCTTTCGAAATATTTGATATATTTTTTAAATGTTTGATAATATTTGTGAAATTATTGAAATCTTTGAGAAATCATTGAAGTCTTTGTGAAATCTTTTAAATCTATCCGAAATATTTGAATCTTTGGAAATCTTTGCGAAATATTTGAAATCTTCTTGAAATATTTGATATATTTTTGAAATGTTTGATAATATTTGTGATATTATTTAAATTTTTGAGAAATCATTGAATTCTTTGTGAAATTTTTGGGAATTCATTGCAATATTTGCTAATCTTTGAAGTCTTTGGGAAATCATTAAAATATTTGCGAAATATTTGAAATCTTCACGAAATATTTGATAATATTGAAATCTTTGTGAAATCACTGAAATCTTTGTGAAATTTTGGTGGAATCTTTTTGAAAGCTTTAGAAATTTCCACGAAATATTTCAAGAATTTGGTAATATTTGTGAAATTATTGAAATCTTTGAAATCTTTCTGCAATTTTTCTGGAATCTTTCTGAATGCTTTGGAAAGCTTTGTGAAATCTTACTGAAATCTTTGGAAATATTTGATATATTTTTGAAACGTTTGATAATATTTGTGAAATTATTGAAATCTTTGAGAAATCATTGAAGTCTTTGTGAAATCTTTTAAATCTATACGCAATATTTGAAATCTTTATGAAATCTTTGAAAAATCATTGAAATCCTCGTGAAACCTTTCTGAAATCTTTGGAAATCTTTGCGAAATATTTGAAATCTTCGCGAAATATTTGATACATTTTTGAAATGTTTGATAATATTCGTGAAATTATTTAAATCTTTGAGAAATCATTGAATTCTTTGTGAAATCTTTCAAATCTATCCGAAATCTTTGCGAAACCTTCAATATCTTTGTGAAATGTTTGGGAATTCATTGAAATATTTGCAAATCTTTGAAGTCTTTGGGAAATCATTAAAATTTTTGGGAAATATTTCTTAAATCTTTGATAATTTGATAATATTGAAAAATGATTGTAATCTTTGTGAAATCACTGAAATCTTTGTGAAATTTTGGTGGAATCTTTTCGAAAGCTTTAGAAATTTCCACGAAATATTTCAAAAATTTGGTAATATTTGTGAAATTATTGAAATCTTTCGGTAATCTTTGAAATCTTTGTGAAATAATTCAAGTCTTTGTGAAATCTTTGGGAAATCATTGAAATTTTTGTGCAATTTTTCTGAAATATTTGTGAAATTTTGGGGGAATCTTTTTGAAAGCTTTGGAAATTTTCACGGAATATTTTCAAAATTCGGTAATATTTGTAAAATTATTGAAATCTTTGTGAAATCTTTCTGCAATCTTTGGAATATTTGTGAAATGATTCAAGTCTTTGTGAAATCTTTGGGAAATCATTGAAATTTTTGTGAAATTTTTCTGAAATCTTTCTGAAAGCTTTGAAAGCTTGTGAAATCTTACTGAAATTTTTGGAAATATTTGATATATTTTTGAATTGTTTGAATCTTCGTGAAATCTTTCACATGTTTCCGAAATATTTGCGAAACCCTTAAAATCTTTGTGAAATTCTTTGTGAAAATTTGTGAAAATCTTT
>CAKNYM010052933.1:387907-414804 GCA_932195095.1 Andricus curvator
AAGCTTTGGAAATATTTTTGAAATGGTTAATAATATTTGTAAATTTACTGAAATCTTTGTGAAATAATTCAAGTCTTTGCGAAATCTTTGGGAAATTTTTGTGGAATCTTTTTGGATGCTTTGGAAATTTTCACGAAATATTTTAAAAATTTGGTAATATTTTTAAAATGATTGAAATCTTTTGAAAATCTTTAAACTCTTTGTGCAATCTTTGAAATCTTTGTGCAATATTTTAAGCCTTTGTGAAATCTTTTTAATCTATCCGAAATCTTTGCGAAATCTTTAAAATCTTTATGAAATCTTTGAAGTCTTTGAAAAATCATTGAAATCTTCGTGAAACCTTTCTGAAATCTTTAGAAATCTTTGCGAAATATTTGAAATATTTTTGAAATATTTGACAATATTTGTAATATTATCGAAACCTCTGGGAAATCATTAAACTCTTTGTTAAATATTGTTAATCTATCCCAAATCTTTGCGAAACCTTTAGAATTTTTGTGAAATTTTTGGAAATTCATTTAAATCTTTGTGCAATCTTTGAAATTTTTTTGTGAAATTTCTTCCAAATCTTTCTGAATGCTTTGGAAAGCTTTGTAAAATCTTACTGAAATCTTTGGAAATATTTGATATATTTTTGAAATATTTGATAATATTGGTGAAATTATTGAAATCTTTGTGAAATCTTTTGGAAATCTTTGAAATCTTTGTACAATCTTTGAAATCTCTGGAAAATAATTGAAGTCTTTGTGAAATCTTTGGGAAATCATCGAAATCTTTGTGTAATTTTTTAGGATTTTTTTTTTTGAGGTCATTGGAAATATTTGATATATTTTTGTAATGTTTGATAATATTTGTAAAATTATTAAAATCTTTGAAATATTTGTGAAATGATTCAAGTCTTTGTGAAATCTTTAAAAAACCATTGAAATTTTTGTGAAATTCCTCTGAAATCTTTCTGAATGGTTTGGAAAGTTTTGTGAAGTCTCACTGAAATCTTTGGAAATATTTTATATATTTTTGAAATGTTTGATAATATTTTTGAAATTATTGAAATCTTTGTGAAATCTTTTGGAAATCTTTGAAATCTTTGTGCAATATTTGAAATCTTTGTGAAATAATTCAAGTCTTTGTGAAAGCTTTGGGAAATCATTGAAATTGTTGTGAAATCTTTCTGAAATCTTTGGAAAGCTTTGTGAAATCTTACTGAAATCTTTTAAAATATTTGATAATATTTGTGAAATTATTGAAATCTTTGAGCAATCATTGAAGTCTTTGTGAAATCTTTTAAATCTATCCAAAATCTTTGCGAAAGCTTTAAAATGTTTGTGAAATATTTGGGAATTTATTGAAATATTTGTAAAATCTTTTGGAAATCAGTAAAATCTTTGTGAAATATTTCTTAAATCTTTGCGAAATATTGGAAATCTTCGCAAAATATTTGATAATATTTGTAAAATTATTGAAATCTTTGTGAAATAATTAAAGCCTTTGCATAATCTTTGGGAAATCATTGAAATCTTTGTGGAATCTTTTCGGACGCTTTGGAAATTTTCACGAAATATTTTTAAAATTTTCTAATATTTTTAAAATTATTGATATCTTTGTGAAATCTTTAAAATCTTTGAAATCTTTGTGAAATATTTCGAGTCTTGGTGAAATCTTTTAAATCTATCCGAAATCTTTGCGGAATATTTAAATTCTTTACGAAATCTTTGAAGTCTTTAAAAAATCATCGAAATCTTCGTGAAACCTTTCTGAAATTTTTAGAAATCTTTGCGAAATATTTGAAATCTTTGTAAAACCTTTGAAATCTTGGGAAAATCTTTGTGAAATATTTCATAGCATTTATGAAATTATTGAAATCTTTGAGCAATCATTGAAGTCTTTGTGAAATTTTTTAAATCTATCCAAAATCTTTGCGAAACCTTTAAATTCTTTGTGAAATATTTGGAATTTATTGAAATATTTGTAAAATCTTTTGGAAATCAGTAAAATCTTTGTGAAATATTTCTTAAATATTTGCGAAATATTTGAAATCTTCCCAAAATATTTGATAATATTTGTAAAATTATTGAAATCTTTGTGAAATAATTAAAGCCTTTGCATAATCTTTGGGAAATCATTGAAATCTTTGTGAAATTTTTGTGGAATCTTTTCGGATGCTTTGGAAATTTTCACGAAATATTTTGAAAATTTTGTAATATTTTTAAAATTATTGATATCTTTGTGAAATTTTTTCGAAATCTTTAAAATCTTTGTGCAATCTTTGAAATCTTTGTGAAATATTTCGAGTCTTTGTGAAATCTTTTAAATCTATCCGAAATCTTTGCGGAATATTTAAAATCTTTAGGAAATCTTTTAAGTCGTTAAAAAAACATTGAAATCTTCGTGAAAACTTTCTGAAATCTTGGGAAAATCTTTGTGAAATATTTCATAATATTTGTGAAATTATTGAAATCTTTGTGCAATCTTTGAAATCTTTGGGAAATAATTAAAGTCTTTGTGAAATCTTTGGGAAATCATCGAAATCTTTGTGCAATTTTTTAGGAATCTTTTTTTGGAATCATTCGAAATATTTGATATATTTTTGTAATCTTTGATAATATTTGTAAAATTATTGAAATCTTTTTTAAATCCTTTGGAAATTTTTGAAATCTTTGTGAAATTTTCCTGAAATATTTCTGAAAGCTTGGGAAATCTTCGTGAAGTCTTTCTAAAATCTTTGGAAATATTTGATATATTTTTCAAACGTTTGATAATATTTGTGAAATCATTGAAATCTTTGAGAAATCATTGAGAAGTGAATGAAACTTTGGAAAATTTTATTGAATTTCTTGAAACCCCTGAAAATCTTATTTAATTCCATAAAATCTTTTGAAATCACCTGAAATCCTTTAACTTTTTTTGAATTATCAAAATTCCCATCATATTCGTTGATATCCCTTACAATTCCTTGAAATAGCCTAAAGTCATCAAAAGTCTCTAAATTCATATTCGAATCATAATTTCCGAAATTCCTATTTGAAAATTTGAATACCAGCTCTATGGCCACCATCAGCATTTAAATTTCCATAGTGGTAGGTCGTTATGCGAGTTTGTTAGTGATTCAGTCGCAATAATCGTTTAATTCCGCTTTTAGTACTTGAGTGGCGACTACAATCTTGTTCTGTTTTGATAGTAAAAGTCCCCGGGGCGTAACTCATACAGCTTTGGAAAGTACCGAAACGTTTTTTCATAAAAATCAACATCAATTAAATTGTTGGATCCAGGGGGGGGGGGGGTGAACACCCAAATCAAGGACGATTTGGGGGAGGAGAGTTTGATCAAATCTTTCTGTTCTTTATTAATTAACAAAGTGGTCCAATTTTCAAAAAAGTGGTTGCGAATTTTCAACCAATGAAGATGCATTCACGAAATAAAAGTTGATATTTTGACCAGGGTGTCTAGTGTCCTGGAAATCCTTCACGGAAAAAATTTATTCGTAAAAAAGTCACGAAATAGTAGCTAGGTCTCGGATATGAGAAAAATTCATCTGATATTAATTTATTTTCGTAAATAATTTGCGAACTTTGAGAAAGAATTGACGAACTCGATGTGAAAATTCTAAAACGGTTCATCACTTTTTTTACGTTAATAATTACAAAAATATTACGAGTGATTGGGGAAAGATTCTCAGAGCACTCACGAGCTTGCCCGATAAATCTGGGAACTGGAAACTAGGTTCGCCTGTACGTGGCCCGCACACACGCTCACCCAAACGCACGGTGCGTGTGTGCGCTCGTATGTGTGCTTCGAGCTCGTCGGATGAGTGGCTAGAAGTTTTATAATACCTATTTTGTTTGGCCTTGTTTGAAATTTTTGTTTGTTTAAAGAAAAAATATTTTTTTTAACTTTTTCTCTGCGGAACGAAAAAAGATTACCTTTTTAACAAGAGACTGTTTATTTTTTATCACGGTGAAAATCAAGAAGTAAGAGAATTTTGAAAATGAAGTTTGGGACTACCCTGATATAATGTTCTTGTTAGTAATTTATTTGCCTTGTATTTTTATTTATTTTCTTACAGTTGCTTCATCCTGACGACTGTAATTGTAGTGAAGAATTTTATTATTTGGTCGAATTCATATTTTTTGAGTAGCAAATTCATCTTTTTGGTTAAAAATGCCTTTTTTTGGTTGAAAAATAATTTGTTTAACTAAAAGCGTAGCTATTTCATTTTTGGCTGGAAATTGATATTTTTTAAATTGAAAATTCAATTACTTGGGTAAAACTTGAACCATTTTGTTAGAAATTTGTTTGTTTGAGGGTTGATCTCTTTGATTGAAAATTTAAATATTTTGCTGAAAATTCTTTTTTTCATTTAAAATTAATTTTTTAACCCACAAAAATCTTTGTTTGTTGAAAATTCGTCTTTTTGATTAGGAAATTCTTTTCTTTGGTAGGAAATTAATAATTTCAGTTTGAAAATTCAACTGTTTTGTAGAAATTTTTTTTTCTGTTAAAAGTTGTCCTACTTTATTAAACATTCATTCTTTGGTTGCAGAATTTCAGATTCATAATCCTTAATATAAAATCTCTAAACGATATTCTTGATTTCGATAGTCACGATTATATCGTTTGCGCCTGCTATGGGTGTGACACGAGGCATCAGAGCGTTAGAAAGTGATGGAACGCGTCACGTTTTTGCGTTCTTCAGTTGAATTCATTTGATCCCAACGGAGCTGCCTTGATCTGCGCTTGCTTGGATTATAGTGATGTTCATTGGCTACATTGCGCGTCTGCATCTGAATTTTAAATACATACGTGAACTAGAGCCAATGAGTGCCATTCAGTCGAAGCATGCGCATGTCTTTCGGGATCACTGTTGGAAATAGTAATCGAATCGAATCGTAGTTCGAGTTCGATAATACGGCAACGTGTTTCTTCATATTTAGTAATGTGATCCGCCTATTTGTATACAAACTCGTGTACGTTTTCGTTCTACTTTACTTATAGAATCTCCATTTCCTTATAGTGACATATTCGAATAATTATTTTTTTTTCGTTTGAATAGAAGAATGTCAGAGATCTGTGTATGCCTACAGATCAAACATTTTATAATTCAAAAAGATGTTCAAATTAAGCATTTTTACACTCTTAAGGGACACTCCTGCACGGAGAAAAATGGAAGGTCATTTTAGCCATGCAGATGTGCAGACAGACTATATTGCAGGGTCAACTATAGGACAGCCCTTGAATATGGCTAAAGCGACTATGTCTAGAAGGTTGAAACAAGAGGTTCAAATCGATCATATCACAGTGTCGACTTGGTCATCTAGGATGGTCGACTCAAGCGTCATAGAAAGTCGAACCGATCATGAGAGATGGCGGAACTGATCATTATAAAGGGTCGAATCGCTCATCATAGAAGGTCGATTTGGTCATATCAGATAGTCGACTTGATCTCCTCGCACAGTCGACCTGGCCATCTTAACGGGTCGATTTGATTATCCTACATTATCTATATTTGTTGTCCTTTTCATACTTACGCCAGTCTCTCTCACAAGAGACTGGAAATTATAAAATTAAGTGGAACCTATAAAACCTGAAAATTTATATAAAATAGATGAATTCTGAAAGCAATTTTTTATTGTTTGTGGAAAGTGAGGTGTATGAGACATAATTTGATATGCAAAAACAGTGCACATTCACAATATATTTTTTGGAGCACGAAAGGCTAAGGACACGGCACGGTGTCACACTGAATTGTGAGATTTCAAACATTGAAGTGAATTCACAAACAAATATAGTTACTTTCTGCATGCTGAAATTTTTTGCATTTTTTCAGTTTGAAACCACACAATGACAACAAATTTATAGCTGAACGTCCAGTTACGCCTTTATCCTAAATCCCTTGGAAGCATCAAATTCGACGTTGAAAATTCAAAAGAATAAACTTAATTCACTTCCAATCATATTCTCTCTTATGCACTTCACTCTCCACGCATATTCGAAATATCAAACAGCAGTTTAAACTTGTTAAAAATATGTTTAAGTTCAATAAACAGCAAATGTGACGTTGAGCGGCTCAATGACATTCACTCACTCCGAAATTGCTCTGAACCATGGTGCTCCCAACTCTCGTATCCATTCACACTGCATCCATCGCGTCGACAACTGGATTGGCTGGGGTTGGCGCGCTTATTTGAAATGATTAAATGTGAAAAGCAATTTTAAACAGCAAGTGATAAGAGTGAAGTTATTAAAAATAATTCTTTTCTTACAAGAAGGACTTTTAAGTAAAATTTGAATTATATATTAGATTGTTTCCTTAAAAGTAAATGATAGCTTTTAGTTTTAAAGGAAGGAATATATTTTTTATCTTAAATATGAATTTAGAATAATTCCTGATATTCTTATGCACTTTACATTCATTATTTGTTGTGAAAATTTGACTTACACATTTATTCGTTTTAAATAAACACGCCAACGGTAACTAATCAGGTTGGCCATCCGGGATGGGTCATTTGCTCTTCCGTGGATGGTCGAAATGAGTGAAAACAAGATGATCGTATTGACCATGCCGAAAGGATACTTCGATTATCCCTGATAGTGAGTCTGACCTTATTACAACACTCAGACTGGCCATAAAATAAGAGTCTCTCTGACTATGTCGAAAAAACTCTGAAAGGCTCTTTAGACCATCTAGAAGAATGGACTGGATCTCTAAATTTTGACCCTCTCACTTTGACCATCCATTTTTCTCCGTGTATTTAAAAGAAAATTACCGATACTTTAAGGAATTAATTTTGACAATCTGAAGGGATTTCAAAGAAGTTTAAAGACCATAGGGTATTTTTTTAAAATCCAAGGAATTTTCAAGAATTTTAAACAATTGCAAGGGATTTCAAAAGATTTCGAATAATTTGAAATATTTTAACATATTATGAAAGATTTTAAGGAGTTTTCAATTCATTTCAAAAGGTTTAAAATTTATACATATAGTAGGAGAATATTTGAAAGAATTTCAGAAGATTCCAAGGCATTTGAAATGCCAAAAGATTTTAAAGAGTTTGAAAGATTTGAGGAGATTTTAACAAATTTCAAGGAATTTTCAACTGATTTTAGTAATTTAGTTGATTCAGAAGGATTTGAAATATTTTAGAGTATCTTAAAAGATTACAAGGTATTTTCGGAGGCTTTAAAATGTTTCGAGTAATTTTAAAATATTTAAACTAAATCTTCAGGAAATTTTAAAAGATTGCAAGGAATTTTCATAGGTTCTAAAAAGTTTAAAGTGATTTAAAAGAACTGGGAATATTGTAGGGAATTTTGCAGGTATTCATTTCAAACACTTCGAAGGAATTTAACGGATATTCGAGAGTTTTAGATCATTTCAAAAGAATGCAAGGCATTTTCAAAACATTTACATAATTTGAAGATGATTAAAAATTTTTTAGAGGATTTGAAAACTTTTAGAGTATTTCAAAATATTCCAAGGAATTTTAAATTTATTTCAGTAATTTAATTCACCTCAGAAAATTTGAGATATTTTAGAGTATTTAAAAAAATTTCACGGCATTTTCGAAAGCTCTACAACATTTTAAAGAATTTATAAAAAATGTTAAGGTTATAAAAACTTTTAGAGTATTTTAAAAGATTCTGAGGAATTTTCAGTTGGTTTCAGTAATTTAACTTATATCAGATGATTTTAAAAGATTCTGAGTCATTTTCGGAAGCTTTAGAAACTTTCAAGTGATTTTAAAGATTTCAAAGAACTTCAAATATTTTAGGAAATGTTTAAAGATTTGAAGGATTTTTGTATTTATTTCAATAATTTGCAGAATTTTCAAAGGATTGGAAATATTATAGGGTGTTTTGGAAGAACCTAAGGCATTTTCAAGAGATTTAAATATTTTCAATGGATTTCGAAAGATTTTGAAGGTTTGAAATGTTTTAGGGTATTTTAACAGATTCTAAGGAATTTTCAATTGATTTCAGTAATTTAATTGGATTTCAGTGGATTAAAAAAATATGAAGTGATTTTAAAAGATTTCAACTGAATATATATTTTAGGAAAATATTTCAGATTATATATAGTGTATTTTAAAAGAATCCAAGGCATTTTAAAGAGATGTCACTAATTTCAAGAAATTTTAAAAGATTTTAAAGGGCTTAAAATATTTAAGGGAATTTTGAAGGATTTCAAAGAATTTTGTATTTATTCTAATAATTTCAAGGAATTTTTAAAGATTAGAAATTAGTATTTTTTTTACTGTAAAAAAGTGCCTGGAAAAATGAATTTTTTTGTCCTGGAAAACCTGGAAAAGTCCTGAAATTTTTTTTGAAGAAACGCTAGACACCCTGTTTTAACTAGGGGATGATTGTCGTTTTAAATCAGAAACAGTTGAATTGAACTGAAAAAGAAGAAATTTCTAGAAAAGACTTAAATCTAAAAAAAAGAGAAATTTTTGTGTAGATAAAGAACAAAAATTTCGTTCAAAATGTGTCCGAAAATAAATTTAATTTTTTTAATTTTTATATACAGAAATTTTTCAATCCGGAAATTTTATTATTCCTGAATTTTACAGTTTGGAAATTTTTAATTTACGGGTTTTTTTCTATTTTGAATATTTTCTTTTTCAGAAATCGTACTGCGTCGATAATTTTATTTTTTGGGATTTTCAATGTTTCCATTTCAAGAAATCTTTTTAATTTTCTTTAAAAATTTATTTTTCGAAATAAAAATCATTAAAAAAAAGAAACAGAATGTGGAATTTTTAAGCTAAAAAGGCGAGCTTTCTACCAAACGGCTGAATTTTTAATCAAATAATTACATTTTCAACCAAAAGGATAAATTTTCAACCAAGAAGATTAATTTTCCAAATAGTTTCATTTTCAACCAAGAAGATTTTTTTTACCGAAAAGACGAATTTTTAACAAAATACATCAATTTCAAACCAAATAGTTGATTTTTCAAACTAAAAAGATCCACTTTTAACCAAAAATGAAACAGTTAAATTTTCTTTGAAAAAAATTGATTTTCAATGTAAAAAAACGAATCATCTACAAAATAGTGGAATTTTGTGCTAAATTGTTGAATTTCCAAGGAAAAAATACGAATTTTCTATACATAGCATTTACAATTAAGTAGTTATATTTTAGTTTTGTAAAATAAGCTTTAAACTAGAAAAGAAACTTCCAACAAAATTAATAAATTTTTTACTAAATAGTTGAGTTTTCGAGTAAGACGATTATTTTTCCACCAAAAAGGACGAATTTACAACAAACTATAGAAATTTTAAACTAAATAGTTGAATTTCTTAACTGAAAAATTAATTTTTAACAAAAAACTGAATAGCTAAATTTCCACTTGGAAAATATAATTTCAATTTGTTGAATTTTCAACCGAGAAGACTAATTTTATACCAAAAGAAAAGAATTTTCGACAATTTACATGAATTTTTAAACAAATAATTGTTTTTTTCAACTAAGAAGATCAAATTCTAGCAAAAAATGGAACAGCATTAATTTTCATTTAAATAATTAATTTTTAATGTAAAAAAAAACGAATCAAGAAAATAGTTTAATTTTCTACTGAACTATTGAATTTTCAAGAAAAAAAGACAAATTTTCTATACAAACCAGTTGAGTTTTCTACCTAAAAATAATAAATTTTAAAGCCAATAGGACGAATTTTCCACACAACAGTCGAATTTTCAACCCGAAAAAAAAATTTCTAACAAAAAACGTAAATTTTTAACCAAGAAGTTAAATTTTCGACCAAGAGTATTATTTTTCTACAAAAAAGACAAATTTGCGACAAACTATAGAAATTTTGAACCAAATAGTTGAATTTCTAAACTAAAAAAATTAATTTTCAACAAAAAATGGAATGGTTAAATTGCCACTTGTAAAAAATTAGTTTTAAACAAACAAAAAATGAATTTTCTACAAAACAGTTACATTTTCTGTCACATAGTTGAATTCACTACCTAACTGTTGAATTTTCAAGACAAAAAGAAAAATTTCTTATACAAAATAGTTCAATTTTTAACCCGAAAATATTAATTTTCAACTAAAAAGTTCATTTTCAACGAAATAGTTAAATTTTTAGTTTAAGAAATTAATTTTTACCTCAAAAAAGGGAAACTTGAATTTTTTTTAAATTTGAACCAAAGAGATGAATTTTGTACTAGAATTATGAACCTGCGGAAAAAAAATGAATTTTCAAGAAAGTATTTTATTTTCCAACGAAGAAGTTGAATTGAAAACATAAAAAGATGAATTTTCACTAAAAAATATCAATGTTGATATTTTATCCAAAAAAGATTTTGATTTTAAATGAAAAATATTTTTATTAAACCGAAAAAGACAAATTTTCAACCAAATAGTTGAATTTTTAATCTAAAAAAAAAAAAAAATTTTGAACTCAAAATGAAGTAAATGAATTTTCATTGAAAAGCAATAATTTGCGATGTAGAAAAGTGATTTTTTCCACAAATCAGTTGAATTTTCTACCAAATAGTCGTATTTTTGGCGAATTTGTTGAGGTTTTAAGCCAAAAGGACGAATTTCCCACAAAATAGTCAAAATTTCAAATTAAAAATACTAATTTGTAACCCAAAAATATGAATTTTCATCGAAAAAGTTATTTTTCAAACAAACAGTTGAATTTTCAAGTAAAATTATGAATCTTCAACCAAAAGAATGAATTTTTATGAAAGTAGTTCAGCTTTTAAAGTTGTCAACATAAAAATATGAATTATCAATAACAAATATACTAGTTGACATAAAAAAAAAGAATTTCATTTTTTTTCAATACACAATGTAATTTAACCAAGAAAGACGAATTTTTAGCAAAATTGTTGAATCTTCAACAAAAAAAGATTCATTTTCAACCAAACGGTTGCATTTTTTTTTATCAAAAAAATTTGACTTTCTGCCAAAAAGATACGAATTTTCAACCAGAAATATTAATTTTCTACCATAAAAGACGAATTTTCAACCAATAATTTCCAATTTAGAAAAGCGATTTTTCTACAAAACATTCGAATTTTCAACCAAATATAGTTGAATTTTTGAATTTTGAAGCCAAAACGATGAATTTTCCACATAATAGTCAAATTTTTAATTCAAGAATATGAATTTTCAACATAAGAATATAACTTTTCGACATAAAAGTTAATTTTTAAACAGTTGAATTTTCAACTAAATTCATGAATCTTAAACCAAAAAAAAAATGAAGTTTTAATAAAGTAGTTAAATAGTTTTAGGTTTTTTAAGAATGGTACTATAATGAAAAAATATAAATAAAGTGGAAATCATCGATACAAAATCATGATCTTTGAGATGTTGTCTTGCTTTTTCATTCATAATCAAACCGACCCCTTGACTACCATGTGATTCAATATCTACTCCTGACCATATTTCAAAACCGCCTTTCAACACCCCATTTTGTATTTTTACTTTCGCATCCCCTTTTCTTTGCCTCAGGTATTCAATTTTAAAAATTCTTTCACAGCATTGGAAAAGCCCCCCCCCCCTTCCATATGCATTCGTTGAAAAAAATTCACAATCGCCCCCTCTGAAATTTTTTTTTTATCTACCCTTGCATCAATGCCAGTTGTTATTTCAATGCGTGTTTTCCCATCATTGTTTTTTATTCGCCATTTCCATTCACTATCTCTTTTTCAGTTTACCAACGTTGAAGTTCCTCTCGACGAAATGACGACCTGGCAGACAATGACACTATCAAAGGATGTCCTCGCCATGTTAGCCTGGCTCTTTGTTTCCCTTGGTACTCGAGATGACATGTTGTTGGTACACCTGAAAACCATGGAGAAATATGCCGAGAATCTGCCCCCAACGACGTGACTCTATCGATCCAGCTGATTAAGTGAGAGTCCAAAAACGCATTGAAATTTTTTTACTTTTTTATTTTCAGGCTCTAAATCCCCAAAGGACCCTCTACTGAATGTACAGAAAATTGTTTTTAGTCAAAATTTATAATCAGAGAGCGGATTTGAGCCACTGCGATGTTAGTTGACGAACGCAGCTCAGCTCTCACATGCAGAGACCGCTCCACAGTGGGAAAAAAATGACTTTTTTGTTTCAAAATAACGTAAAGCCCACAAATATTCACCGATTGAGACAAAAAATTTTTTTTAGCAAAGCTGATAAGATTTTTAAGAGAGTTGTCGAGCCTGATTTTTTAAGTAGACTTCCAATTTTTTTTTATAAATAAACAAATATGACGAAAAAATGACCATATTTTCTATTTGACGTTCCTGGTGCTCGCCAATAACAGTAAAATGGTTGAAATCGGTTAAGTTTCATGAAGTAACATTAGTTCAAGATTTTCCAATATTATATAATAAAGAAAAAAAATGTTATAAACAAATTGTTTGTTCAAAGAATGTTTTCTACGATTGTCCATAATTTTCGTTTTTTTGAGTTATGTTGCAAGAAATTTAAATAAAAACAATATTATGATGAACAATTTTTCTCTTAAGATTACAATTGTTTATATTACAAACAAGTTTAATAAAAAAATGCGTTACTCAGGCATTTTTCGACAGCAAAATTCATTTTTTTTCTATTTCAATTTTTTAAATTAGGAACTTTATGGACATTTTTGCAAAATTCATAATTTGTTGATTAATCCCATGATTTGTTGAAACAAATTTAAGAAACAAATGCATTATTCGAGCATTTGTCGGCAGAAAAATTTGTTTTTTTCAATGCCAGTCCTTTCAGTTGGGAACTTCATGACAAATTCCGGAACATTTGTAATTATTTGATAAATTACATGATTTTTTTAAAAACAAATTTAATGAACAAATGAATTGATCAGCCATTTGTCTGAAGAAAAATTCCGTTTTTTTTATGTCAACAGTTTCAATTGGGAACTTCATCATAATTTCAGCAAAATTCATAATTTTTTAATCAATTTTATGATTTTTTTAAACAAATTTACTGAACAAATGCATTATTGGGGCATCTGTCGACGGAAAAATTCTTTTTTTTTTTAGTCCAGACTTTTTAATTGGGATCTTCATAATAAATTCAGCAACATTTATAATGAGTTGATAAATTTTATGATTTTTTAAAACAAATTTAATAAACAAATGCATTAATCAGGCATTTGTCTAAAGCAAAATTCGTTTTTTTTCGATGTCAACTTTTTTAATTAGGAACTTCGTGATAATTTTAGAAAATAAATTTTATGTTTTTTTAAACAAATTGAAGAGACAAATGCATTATTTGGGCAGTAATGAGAAACTAAAATTGAAAGGACTGAGATTGAAAAAAAAAACTTTTCCTTCGAAAAATACCCAAATAATGCATATTTTCATTAAATTTGTTTAAAACATCATAGAATTTATCAACTAAGTATGAGTGTTAATGAAATTATCATTAAGTTCCCGATTAAATAGTCTGACTTAAAAAAACGAATTTTTGTTTCGACAAATGCCCGAATAATGCATTTGTTTATCAAATTTGTTTGAAAAAATCATAAGATCAATCAAAAAATTATAAATTTCGCTGAAATTATTATAAAGTTCCTGATTAAAAAAATTAACATCAGGAAAAACGAATTTTTCTGTCAAAAAATGCCTGATCAATGCATTTTTTTATTAAATTTGTTTATACTATTAACAATCATAATCTCGAGAAGAAATTTTTTTATCATTATATTGTTTTTATCCAAATTTCTTGCAATGTAACTTAAAAAAACGTAAAATTGTGGAAAATCGTAAAAAACATCATTTCAACAAATAATTTGTTCATAAACAATTTTTTTGTTCATTATATAATATTGGAACATCTTTAACTAATGTTACTCTATGAAACTTGTGATTTCAAAAATTTTCTGTTATTGACGAGCACCGGGCACGTCAAATAGAAAAAATATTTCAGAAAAAATCGCAATTTTCTAGCATTATTAAGATAAAATAGATATAAACAATAATAAGCTGTTTTGAAAATATTTTTTCAACTTGAATTGATTATTACCACACTCTAACTTGAAAATTGGCGAAATGTTGGAAATTTCACAAAGAATTGCAAAATTCTAACGTTATTTTAAGAGATCATTGTTATAAATAATAATAAATTGTTGAGGCAATCATTTTTGTTAACTTGAATCCATTTTTCTTCGCTGGAACTGAAAACTAAGTTTAAAAATTAATTTTCAATCAAAAAGAACGAATTTTTAAGAAAATAGTTAAATTTTTAGCCAAAGGTATGAATTTCTTAACTGAAATGATGAATCTTCAATTAAATTTTCAGTTAGAAAATAAATTTTTCAACCAAAAAACAACGATTTTTCAGAAAAATAGTTGAATTTCCAACCAAGAGATGAACAACTAAAATGATGAATCTTAAACCAAGAAATTACTTTTTAACAAAATTGTTCAATTTTCTACAAATAAGTTAATTTTTTTACACACACAAAAAACGAATTTTCGAAAAAATCGAACTTTCAAGCAAGTAATTACATTTAGAAAAAAAAAATTTTGAACTAAGAAAATTAATCTTCGACCAAAAGAGACGAATTTTCAACAAAAGACATTAAATTAAAGAAAAAAAAAACTTAGTTGCCAACCAAATAGTTGAATTTCTTACCAAAGAAGTTGAATTTTATGCCCAATAAATTACTTTTTCACAAAATTGCACAAAATTTTCACAAAATAAAAAAATTTCAAAAAATAATTTACAATTGAAAATGAAATAGTTGAATTGCGAGTTAAGAAAATTCATTTTCAACAAAAAAAAATCGAATTTTCAAACATAATCGTTTAATTTCACACTAGAATGGTTGCAGTGAATAAGATACATTTTTAACTGAAAAGTGAATAGTTAAATTTTCAGTTAATGAAATTAGTTAAAAAAAAAGAATTTTAAACAATGTAGATTACATTTTTTTTCAAACGAATTTTTAACAAAGAATTCATTTTATTTTATTTTTTAAATTTATTTTCTACCAAAAAGAACGAATTTTCCACAAAATACATTAATTTTCAAGACAAAAACTTAATTGTCAACCTAATAGTTGGTATTTTTACCAAAATAGTTAAATTTTTTAAATAACTTTTTTGACAAAATTTTTGAATTGTTAAGTCGAATTTTCAACAAAATACATTAATTTTAATCCATGTCGTTGAATTTTTAACTAAAAATATACATTTTCAATCAAAAAGCTAAAATTTCAACTAAAAAAGCTAAATTTTCAACTAAGAAGATTATATTTCTTCCCATAAAGACAATTTTTATACAAAATACGTTAATTTTTTACAAAAGGGTTGAATTTTCAACTGAGGCCGATTGAATTACAAACAAAAATGTAATAGTTAAATATTCAGTTGAAGAAAATAATTTCGAAACAATACAAAAAAAGGAATTTTCTACCAAAAATATAAATCTTTCGATCGAAAAATTTATTTTCTACCGAAGAATACATTTATTTTCAACTAAAAAGTATGAATTAACAATTGAAAACGCAATAGTAAAATTTACAGTTAAGAAAATTTTATTTATAAATAATAGCTGAATTTTATGTCGAAAAAATTAGTTCGAAAAAAAAGAAAAGAATTTTTAACAAAATTTTCTACAAAGTAGATTAATGTTTCAGCAAAGAGTTGAATTTACAACGAAAAAAATGAATTTTTAACCAGAAAGATAAATTTTCTACCAAAAAAAAAACGTATTTTCAAACACATACATGAATTTCGAAGCAAGTTGTTGAATTTCGAACTAAAAAATATAAATTAGTAGAGAAAATAATTTAAACAAAAGAAAAAAATTTTAACTAAAACATGAATTTTCAATTAAGAAGAATCATTTTCAACCGAGGAAGATGAATTTTCAACAACAAACGTTAATTTTCAACCAAGAAAGATCAATTTTTCAACAATTATTTTAAATAATTTTTTTCTGAAAAAAGATCTCCTTTCGCTCCACTGGGAATCGAACCACAGAACTACTGATTTCCGGTCAGGTGATCAAGATCTTTTGTCAGAAAAAAATGATTTAAAATAATTTTTCTTTCATAGCTCCATCTAGTCTGAAAAGACGTTAAGTATTTTCTGTTATTCTCTAATGATAATACAGATTCCTTCAAAAAAATTTCAACACAATTCGAAATAATCAAATTTCAGTTGAGTAAATTATTATTTCGAAAAATGCAATAAAATAGTTTTAAAATATTTGTATTAGCTACGTCGATTAATGACTTTACTTACCTAAATCGATTTGAATTAACAGGATAGCAAGAGGATTACTCTGGATGAAAAGTGGATTACTGTGGATTACAGGTGGATTACACTGGATTACTTGTTAAAAAACTAAACCTCTACAATGAATAAACAGTTTTTCGGATTGACGTTTATTTGTAACAGAATAGCAATTGATATGTACAATATTTATAAAGTTTGCCTAAGTACTAACAATATGTATATATTTATAATATTTGTTTACATATACATGTATGGTATAATAATCTAATATTTTAATAATAGCACAAATACTAAAACGCAACGAGACAATAAAGATGCAATCGTCTCTCAAAAATGCGATTTTTTTCTCGATAAATATAAAAGACGCACATAACAGACAATAGAAAAACGACTTGTCATAAATAAGATTGTACTCTTTGCAATATTCACTAGGGTGGGCCGAAAAAGCTCAAAGTCGTTAAATTTCATCATATTACATCAGTAATCATATTACTTCATATTACATCTGTAATCATATTACGTAATATTACATCAGTAATCATATTACATCAGTAATCATATTACATAATATTACATCAGTAATCATATTACATCAGTAATCATATTACATAATATTGCATCAGTAATCATATTACATAATATTGCATCAGTAATCATATTACATCAGTAATCCTCGAAATCGTCATAAAAAGGTTGATATGGAGTCAAGAAATGGTTCGAAAGTTAATTAATAATTATTGTAAGTATTTCCTCGGTTTATTAAAAAGAGCACCAAAAAAACAAAAAACGTTTTTTTTTGCAACTTTGGGTACAAATTAATAAAAGTGGTCCTTTAGACATTTTTTGAAATATTATATGTCCACAAAAAATGGTGTTCTTACTCTTTTCAATCAAAAACTTTTTCACTACCTTGAACTTTAGCAGAACAAAATTAAGGAACAATTTTTAATCATACAGAAAAAACTAAAAAATATTTAAATCGACTTGCCCAATTGTGAGTAATTGTTTGAATTTTTTCCTTAATTTGGTCGTAATGCCACAAAGAAAGATTTCAGTGCAGATAACTAATGTAATATGACACAATAATGTAATATGATGCAATATGATGTAATATTATTATTATACCATTAAGCCATTTCCCTTTCGGGGTAGGCGTGACTCGCTCGGTTGGAAAATAGTGTTGGGAAGGAGGTATAGATTTTTTATATTGATCTATAACTGTCGTGTTATTTATTAAAATAACACGTTCGTTCCGCAACACTGCTCCGATCCAGGTAGCTGATCAATCTCTCTAGCGATCACCCCAAGTGAAGAGCTTCGCTGATATTAAATTTCCACAAATTTTTTTTCAGTGCACATAACTGATGTAATATGATACAACAATGTAATATGATTCAATATGATGTAATATGATATTAAATTTCAACAACATTTTTTTCATTATTTTTTCCATCTAAGCTAATCATTTTGAGTTTTTCTGGCCCTCCCTAATATTCACTTCAAATAAATACTGACTGCAGGATGAGAAAAGTAAATTTTTGGCGTTTTTTTTATAACGCCACGGATATTCATCTAAAATAATTTTCACTTATAGAATATCAAGGCACTGCGTAAGATTATAGGGCTAGGTGGATATTAAATCTACTATTTATACGTTTCTCGCGCTGCGAAAAACCTCCGGTCGCGCATCTACAATACAAAAAATAAATTGTTCCAATAATTATAATACATATAAGAATCTCTCATAATTTTTGTGCCAACAACTCAACCGTGCGCAAAATTAAAAAGTCAATGAAAAACGAATCACAATTTTAAAAGTCAAAAAGCGCGGGAAACTGGGATCAAAATTGACATGTTCAAAATCATAAAGTAGAGATTCAATATTGAGAATATTTTTTTGAAAGTGAATGGGTAAATGTTTTTTTTTTTATCTGAAAGAGAGAAAAGGTTCACCTAAATTGGTTCGTTTATACAAATATTTGCATCGGTGCGTTTGTAGACTTTTATCGTTTTTATTTTTAAAATACGTTTGACATTCTTCAGTGTTTGAAAGATCTTTTTTAAAATTTATATTGAATTAAGAATAATTCAAAATTTGAATATTTCTTTCACGTCCATAATTTTAATTTAACTTCGAAATTCTTGGAAATTAAAAAAAAAAGAATTTAACGATCAAATTTGGGCAACACATTTTTTTTTAAATGTCTCCATTCAAAAAAATATATAATTCAAAAAGTAACAGACAAGAGAAAAAGTCCTCCTCGGAATCCCCTTCCTTCTTTTTTTTCTTTCGTCTTTTTTATTTTTACTAGCATCATCCTTCGTGCACGTAAAAATCATTTTTAATTCAAAAAAAACAAATTTCGAATAATATTTTTTTTTTGCTTCAAAGGATATATTAATGAAATTTTCCTGAGATTCTTAAGAAAATTCAACAAGATTTTGAAAGATTTCGCATATTTAGAATTTGCATAAGTTTGAAGAATTTGAAAAATATTTCATTAATTTTTAGGAAAACTTCGCAAGTTTTAAAATATTATTTACCCCTTTAAAAAATTTAAAATATCCTGCTAAATATCATTTTAGCTAACTCGAATTTGTCCTGAAATTTTGAAAAATTAATAAAAATTAAAAATATAGTATTAAGAAAATCTTCCAGATTTTTTTACATTTTTACTGGATGACTGAAAAATCCCGAAAAATGAAATTCCTAAGACTCAAAGATTCTCGAAAAAGACAATATTCGAAATGAAAAATTCCGATAATGAAAAATTGCCAACATAGAGAAATTTCCTAATTATGAAATATTCGAATCTGAACAATTAAAAAATTGTTAACTAATAAAATAATAATCAATAACTGAAATACTTTCATTTCATGAATATATTTTTTTATTTTATTCACTATTT
This sequence comes from Andricus curvator, assembly GCA_932195095.1. Taxonomy (NCBI): domain Eukaryota; kingdom Metazoa; phylum Arthropoda; class Insecta; order Hymenoptera; family Cynipidae; genus Andricus; species Andricus curvator. The sequence goes on from CAKNYM010052933.1 coordinate 407,034, forward strand.
TATTATTTATTTATTATATGACAGATTTTTTGGATTTTTTATATAAGGCAATTGTTTAATCAAGTGACATTATAAACTGCCAGGAATTTTATTATTCCTCAATTTTCAAGTTTGCAAATTTCAAATTGACGGATTTTTTCAATTTTGAATATTTTCTTTTTTAGTAATTTTACTTGGTCGATAATTTTATTTTTTGGGGATTTTCAGTGTTCCCATTTTTAGAAATCATTTCAAATTATATTTAGAAATTTATTTTTCAGATAAAAATCATTATAAATTTTCCTAGGAATCTGAAGAAAATTTGTGTATACTCTTGAAACCTTTAAAAATTCATAAAAAACTTTAAACATTCTTCTCTAAATCTTCAAAAATCTACACTTTCTCTGAAATTTTTAAAAATCTTCTCAACATTTAAATTATCTTGGAATCATTTTAAAACTTCTAAATATCTTTTTAAATAATTAAAATTTTTCCTAAAATAAAAAAAAAATCATACAAAATTTAAAAAATTGCCTTGAAATCTTCTAGATTTTTTTTTGAACACATTAAAAATATTTTGAAATATCTTGAAATACTTCCTCAGAGTTAAATTTTATAAATAAGAAACATTTCGAAATTGCTTTAGAATCTTTTCAAAATTTATAACAATCTCTTAAACTTACACGATTTTTTTTTTAATTTGGAACGTTGTCAAACTGAAAAATATTTTACATTCTCTTTCGACATTAAAAAAAATTATTTCGAATGCTTAAATTTTTGTTTTAACTTTATTTTGAATTCATATTTTCAAAATGAAAAAAGATTGAAAATTTTCGTAGGAGTTTTAAGTTTTGTTCTTTGACAACCTATCAGAATTCTTAAAAAGCTTCAAAATTTTGTTTTGAAATCTCAAAAAATCTAAATTTTTCTTTAAAAAAGGTTAATATCGTTTCAAATTGCATATAATTTTTGAATTTTTTTAAATAAATTCTAAAGATCTCTTAAAATGATTCAAATTTTTCCTGAAATTTCTTTTTAAATCCTGCATGCTTAAAATCTTCTAGATTCATTGTCAACAAATTGTGGGGGTTATTTTATATCTTTTTAAATACTCTATTAAAAATAATTTGAAAATAAAGAATCATTTTAAATATTCCCAGGAATCCTCAGAAAATTTTGTTCCTCTCTTAAAATATTCACAAATTCTTAAAAAGCTTTAAAATTTGTTGTTCGAAATCTTCAATAATCTACATTTTATTTTTCAAAAATTTCGTAATCTCTCCAATTTTTGAATTATTTTTCAATCTTTTCAAAACTTCTAAATATCTTTTTAAATGATTACAATTTTTCCTGAAATAAAAAAAATCCTAAAAAATTAAAAAAATTGCCTTGAAATCTTCTAGATTCTTTTTTGAAAATATTAAAAATATTTTGAAATATTTTGAAATGCTTCCTTAATTATTTAATTAATAACATTTTATAAATAGAAAACATTTTGAAATTACTTTAGAATCTTTTCAAAATTTATAACGATCTCTTAAACTTACACGATTTTTTTTTATTTGGAACGTTGTCAAACTGAAAAATATTTTACATTCTCTTTCGACATTTAAAAAAAATTATTTCGAATGCTTAAATTTTTGTTTTAACTTTATTTTGAATTCATATTTTCAAAATGAAAAAAGATTGAAAATTTTCGTAGGAGTTTTAAGTTTTGTTCTTTGACAACCTATCAAAATTCTTAAAAAGCTTAAAAATTTTGTTTTGAAATCTTCAATAATCTACATTTTATTTTTCAAAAATTTTGTAATCTCTTCAAGTTTTAAATTATTTTTTAATCTCTTCAAAACTTCTAAATACCTCTTACACTTATTTAAATTTTTTCTTAAATTTTGCTCTAACATCTTTTATATTCTTTTCCGGAATTTTGGGAAATCAATTGAAATATTTTAAAATCTTTTTAATTTTTCTCTCAACATTCATTAAAAAAATCATTTGAAGTTTTCCTAGGAATCTTAAGAAATGTTTTTTATTTTCTTGAAAGCTTTCAAAATTCTTAAAAAGCACAACAATATATGTGAAATCTCGTGACTACAACTTTTTAAGATCAGGATTTTTTTTAAATCACATTACACACCGAAACGATGGTACATTTTTTAAAATTTTTGTATTCCTATTTAAAAAACGAAGGAAGGGGAATGGATGGTTTCCCTCTTTTTCTTTCCTTTTTTTTTTTAAATTTAAATCTAGACATTTAAGAATGTGTTGTCCAAATTTGATCAGTACATTTTTTTTTTATTTTCAAGAATTTCTTGGTTAGATTTTTGTTTTTAAAATGTATATCGTCGCAATGCGGCAGTGTCGCGGTTTGAATCGCTTTCTCTTGATTTGGTACTTTACGGCAGGCCTGTCCAGCGAGGAGAAATTCACTCAAAGTCCAGATGGTCCATTTCTCTCGTGAAGTAGAATAGGAAGTAAAGAGTGGAGGTGGAAAACTAACGTCTGCTATTTGAGTCGTTTCTGAAAAAAATGCCTCGAATTTCTCCTCGCTGGACAGGCCTGGTTTATGGGATTCGGTGGTCCCGTTTGTTCGATATATCACCGAATGAATTCGTCAGTAAACTGTGCAGCTACATCCTGGCAGTGTCGGAAAAAGTCGATGGGAATTGGGATCGCAATAGAAAAATCCCCTTTTAGTACCGGTAAATTTCAGTTACATAAACGAGCACCGTTCTTTGGAGACTCTTCTTTCAATTCACAAGCCCCATTAGTCGGATTTATTACTGAAAAGGTTCGTCATTGAATCTTGTATCGATGGCGCAATTTCGAGACGAGAGACCTTAGAGGAAGTTTTTACTCAAGCCAAGAATCATTTCTTGATTCTCATTTTCATTGAGTATTCTCTTCAATTTTTACGTATTGAGATTTTCAATTTTGGAAGAGTAACGTGTGACAACTTGTGATTCCTCGCAATTTTTTTCAGGGCGAGAATTTGGGTGTCCCAAATGTTTTTTGTATTGATCCCCCCCGTTTTGAACTTGTTTGAAAATTTTTGTTCACCAAATGGAATAAAAATTTGCGTGACCCAAAAAAAAAGATTGTATTTTTTAGGACACCCTAGTAAGGATTCTTGATGATTGGGAAGATCTTTGACTTTAGGTTTGATGTTAGGATAAAAATATATTGTGAAGGAGAAGAATCATCCTCACTGGGGTTGTTCATCACGCTACTACCTCTCGTTTTATCAGACTGGATTTTGTGCATATCTGCACCAGGAATGCCCATTATTATTGGTCTCCTGGTAAAGTAATTCTCAGTCATCGAAATCGTGCCGAAGTTTTATATAAAGGCAAGTTCCCAGGACCATTCCGAAGACTTCGAGGACTGAAAGTCCCAAACCAACAGCGCCAAGGATGATCAGATGATCCTTCGTGGTTTCTAGGAATTTGTATATGCAGCCCTGAAACATAAATGTTTTTTGATTTAAGAATTCGTTCTGTAACAGCCTCCTTCATTTCAGAACTAGTATTTTTTTAGACTCGAGACGAAATTCGAGACGAGCCAGGTTCGAGACGAGGCTAGATTCGAGACGAGGCCAGATTCGAGACGAGGCGAGATTCGAGACAAGGTCAGATTCGAGGCGATGCGAGATTCGAGGCGAGACTTGAGATGATATTCGAGACGATAATAGTGATGAGATTATATGCGGGGTAAAGGAGGGAAGCCAAGCAGAAGAGGAGAAAGAGAATAGGAGCAAAATATTTAAAGGACTTAATTCGTAAATTGGCAAAACCTTAATTTAGCTGCCCCTATCCGTGGCCAAAATTTACTATATAATATTAATTGAAAAAATGTACAAAAGTTAAAAATTAATTAAAAATAAATAGTATAATGGATTATAGGTCAATTAAGTTCTAAATCGTCTAAGGCAGGGCTTACTCACATTGCCATACTCACGAGTCCAGTGAGTCAGCTCGGGACGAATCAAGTTGTTTAATTCTCTTTCTCCTATCCTCTTTCACTTCTACTCCTTTCCTCCCCTCTTTTAACCGAATCTCGTCTTGATCCTTGTCTCAAATCTCGTCTCGAATTTCATCTCGAGTCTCGAGTCTCGTCTCAAATTTCATATCGAGCCCCGTTTCGAGTCTCGTCTCAAATTTCGTCACGAGTCTTGTCTCGGATCTTATCTCGAATCTCGTCTCGAGTTAAAAAATTTTTTTTATTTAATTAAACCTAGTCTCATAATCGTAAAGAAAATGTTTTCATTGGCATAAGGTTCTAGAATTTTTTTGTTTTGTTTTCAATTTTTCCAATTTTTTCCATTCTTATCCGTTTTTATTATTATAATATCATGAAAATTATTATAAGTATTAGTCATATCTTCCGAACGAAAAAATATTATTTTTTTATGCAAAAAGTTTAAAACTTACAAAAAATAATTATTTTAACAACAGTTTTTGTAATTGAATATTTTCTCACTGTCGCCTCTTACCATAATTTTGGAACATATAGGAAAATTTTGTTCAATTCTCAAGATTATTAATTTTTTACTTTATTTCAACGCCGCAGGATCATTTCTGATTACTAAAAGTCATTCAATATTTCATTAGGTCATTTAAATCTCCCCCTCTCATACTTTCCCTTCCCTACTCCCCCTACGCTTCCTTTCCCTCACTGAGCCATTCACCCGACCCCCCTTCAAACTTCTTCCTGCTGTATTTCCCACTCTCCTCGCTTCTCCAGTTAACACTCCACTTCCTTTAATTCCCTTCCCCAGCCTCCACTTCCACTCCACTTCTCATTCTCATTTCTAATTATTTCCCCTACTTCCCATCACTTATACTTACTTCTCCTACTTCCGCTCCCTAATATCATCTACTTCCTCTCACCTCATTACCCTCACTTCCCCAAGTTCACTTTCCATACTTCTCGTCACTTACACCCACTTTTCCTACTTCCCCTCCCTATTATCTTCTACTTCCTCTCACCTCATCACTTTCACTTCCCCTAGTTTACTTCCCCCCACTTCCCCTCACTTCCCATACATTTCATACGTTCCATACTTTCACTACTCCCCCTATTACCCTTCCCTAATTTCCCTTCAATTCCTCTACTTCATCGCCACAATTTTCTCTTACTTCCTCTACACCTTCTCATTTTCCCTACTTCCTTTTCCCGATTTTTCTCATTTTACCTAATTCACCTAATTCACCTACTTTCCCACTCCTTATTTCTCACCAATTTCCCAACCCTCATTTTCTTTACTTTAACCTCCTCTTTTCCTAGAATTTTGTATACCTTCCCTCTCCTCATTTCTCCTACTCTCTATCACCCCATTCCCTCATTTTCCTTCCCCTGATTTCCCCTACTTCTCCTCACTTACACTCACTTCTACTTCCCCTCCCTGATTTCCTCTACTCCTCCTCACCTCATATCCGTCACTTCCCCTAGTTCACTTTCACTCACTTCCCATACTTCTCTTACTTCTCTTCACTTACACTCACTTCTCCTACTTCCCCTCCCTATTATCCTCTACTTCTTCTTCTTAATCATTACTCTCACTTCCCCTACTTCACTTCCCCTCACTTCCCATACTTCTCCTACTTTCCATAGTTTTCCTCCTCCCTCTACTACCCTTCCCTAATTTTCCTTAAATTCCTCTACTTCATCAACACAATATTCTTTAACTTCCTCTACACTTTCTTATTTCCCCTACTTCTTTTCCCCCATTTCCCTCATTTCTCATACTGCACATAGTTTCACACCTCTTATTTGTCATCACTTTCCCTACCCACATTTTCGCTACTTTAACCCCTTCGTTCCTTATCATTTTTCACATTTTCCCTATTCTCAGTTCTCCTACTTTCTGTCGTCCCATTTCTCTTATTTTCCTTTCCCTCCTTTCCCTCCTGTCCCCTACTTTCCCTCACTTACACTCACTTCTCCTACTTCCCCTCCCTAATTTCCTCTACTTCCTCTCACCTCATTACCCTCACTTTCCTTAGTTTACTTCCCCCAGTTACTTTCTCTTGTTTCCCCTCTCATACCCTACTTCTCCTACTTTCCTGTGTTAATTATCCCTACTTCCCCTACTTCCTTCCTATAATTTCCCCTCACTTCCCATACCCACATTTGTCTTACTTCACCTTCCCTCGTTCACCATCATTTTCCATATTCTCCCTCTCATAATTTTTCCTACTTTCCCTCTCTACACTTCCCATACTTTCCCTTCCTTCATTTCCCCTCACTACTTCTAATTCAATTCCCCTCATTTCCCCTTACCCCACAACTTTTCCTCTCATACTCACCCTCACTTCCCTAATAACCCTTTCACCTCATTTCCCTTCACTTCCCCTACGATGCCTACACTTACTTCCCATGAAATTTACTACTTTCCCTTCCCTTATTTGTCCTCACTTTCCTTACATCACCTCGCCTACTCACCCTCACTTCCTTACTAACTCTCTCCCTTCATTTCCGATCAATTCCTCTACTTTTTCTACCCTTATTCCCCTAGCTTCCCTCTTTGGAAAAATTACGACAGAAGGACGGACACCCGACTGAAGCTATAAGGGTTCCTGCCCGAGGCAAAACAAACCCCTAATTAAGAAAATAATTTTAAATTAAGGGCACATTTTTATTGAAACCAAAAACGATTTCTTTGAATCAAATACATTCTTTATTTGACTGATAGCCAATGAATATTTTCTCTGATTCAAAAACATTTTCTTCTAATCAAAGATTTTTTTTTTGAGTGAAAAGTGAATGAACCAATGAATAATTAAACTAAGGAATGAATTCAAAGATTATTATAAATTTCCTCTTAATTTTAAAGTAGGAGCAATAAAAGTGTACAGAGTAAATTCTAGTATAATAAAAGTATACTTCATTCAGAGTCGCCACTTTGTCTTACTTTATTAAAAAATATGGCCATTTTACTACGATGCAGAGACTACAACTTTAACTTTGATTTATATGCAGATTTTTCATCCGAGCTTAGTTTTAGTGCATGAATTCTTTTATGAGCTAAAATTTTCATTTTCAGGGAATAGGGGTCATAGTTTTTTACTCACTGTATATTGGATATTAGAAGGATGGTCCCTTCTTCCACATAAAAAGCTCGGTGTCTTGCAACAGCTGTCTGGTACGAGGCTCCCATTTCTTTGGACCTCCTCATCCATGTGCCACTCGCTCCCTAACCAATCCTCAAATCTCATGGCACCACAGCACTTGAACTGAAATCACAAAATTATTGTTAAGTACAATTTTTAATAAAATTGTATGTTCATTGAAAATTTTTAATATTTCGTGCGCTATGCGCGCACTAATTACTGTTTCATTAGAGAAAAAAAATCTCTGCATTTTTGCTTCCTCATAGAGGAAGCTTTGTAATGGTGACATGTTCCAAAATTTTTTAATTCATTTGATTAAACCTTCCTCAATTTAAAAAAGTCTAATACAATTTTCTAGCAATTTTCTGGATGAGTGTGTGGATGTGTGTGTGTGGAAGTCACACTTTTTATTGAACACGATCACTTGAAAAAAGGTGCAGATAAATTGATGAAATTTCGAGGGCGTATTTTCCCCATTAATATCTTGAAATTGACAAAAGGATTTCTGAAAATATTTGTTCCATTTTTCTTAGCACTCAATAATATTTTAAAAATCGGTTCTCTATGGTAAAATTTTTTTCATTGGCATAACTCAAAGTTGATGCAAGAATATAAAAGATTCCTTGGTTCGAGACGAATCGATTGACCTACAGTATTAATACATTTTATTCAAGAGTAGG